>JADRCD010154558.1:0-91972 GCA_019843815.1 Montemys delectorum | reverse complement strand
ATTATTCTCTATGCAATCAGGCTGGGAATTTGCATTCTTTCTGTTGAAAATGATGGACACTTTGAACAGGCCCGTATCATAGTATGCACCTAGATTACTGCACTTTACTCTGTCTTGGGATACCAGGTCTACCTTGTCTTAATGATCTGTGGCATTCTTGGCTAATTACCCTGATATATTCAACTAAGCTACTTTCTTGACTTTCAGCATGCTGATGTTCTGCCCTGGCTGAGGTATATTTCTTAATGTCTACCAGAGCACCCAGGGCAAAGACATGGAATCTGTTGAAGTCTTCAAATATAATGGCATTCAATGCACACCTTAGAAGGTAAATTTTTCTCTCCATGTGCTTTGAAATTTTGTTAAGGTCAGAAAAAAAATCTCTTCAAGATTTAAGAAAAAAATTCTCTCTGGACACATATATTATGGAACTGAGAAATATAATGTTGGTTCTGAAATACCTTTTAGCACTCAGTTCAAGATATATGCATTAGATAGTGTTTCTCAGTGTTTCCTTTGTAATGGAACAAGCAAAGCAAAGCAAAACAAAACAAAACAAAACAAAGAGAAACAACTTTTCCTATACATTGTCTCATATAATCACCTACTGATTGAGTGATTTTTTTCAAGACCCCGCTCTTGGATATTATTGCACATCAGAAACATTCTTTTCCTACTGTGATCCAGAATAACAGTTATCATGAGCTCAGATAGCTTATTTTGGATTCCATGTGAATGTGTGATGTTGATATCAGTTGATTACTAAGAGAAAACAGAGGAAGTGTGTGGGAGAGTGAATGACATGCCAATATTCTTCCCCTTTGCATGAGGGAAGACATGTAAATCATTACTCATACTAAATATTAGAAGAGAAGAACTTAAGATAGAGAGAGGAACATTTTAATTATCACACAGAATATTGTAGAACACTGACAGAAATCTCAGTAGTTTTCTCGTGTATTGCTTGTGCATAGGAGCTGCTTGCAGTAGGCAACCTCTGATTTCTGAATTCACATACTTGTATGAATGGTTCCAAGGTATCAGGTGCCCTGTATTCCAATTCTTGTTTCAGAGTCCACCTACACTCACATGTTCACAAACAACACACTCAGAAAGTACCCATAAACATAACTAAAATTATATGACTTTTCTAATTGCTTTAAGAGAGAAACAGCATTCGGACACTGGATTTATTTTGTCCCATTCATTCAGTGTACATTCACTCACCTTCTATACCCTGAATATGGATTGTTCTTTCCATAAAACTCCCAGCTCTTCTCAATATAATATTTCATCTGGATCCTCTCCATTTTTGTCTTTCATTAGAAAGCAATTAGGATTCTATTGGATATAAATTAAATTTATATTTAAAATACACTAATTTTGTGTAAGGTGGATAACAATGTTGTTTTGCTTTTCATTTCCCTAATGACTAAGGGGTTTGAGTGGATAAGATCAAAAAATTCAAGGAACAGCATATATGGTGAGGACTGAGAGAAAGGGGAACACTGGTTCAAGGACTCTGGAAATCAGTCTAGAACTTCCTTAGAATATTCAAAATGATTCTATCAGAAAGCTAAGCTATGCCACTTCTGATCATATGCACAAATAATGACTCAGCATACCATAAGACATGTGCTCCACTATGTTCATACTAGCCTTATTTGTAATAGCCAGAAGCAGGAAAGAACAACCAAGATGTCCCTCAATCAAATAACAGATAGAGGAAATGTGGTTTATTTATACAATGAAATATTGTTCATTTATTTTAAATGAGGACATCATGAATGTGCAGGCAATTAGATTGAACAGGAGAATATCAATGTGAGTGAGGTAACCCAGTTCACAAAATTACCTGCATGGTATGTATTCACTGATAAGTGGATATTTACCAAAGTATACAGAATACACAAGATAATTTCCACAGACCTTAGGAAGTTTAACATATAGGAAGGCCTTAGTGAGAATGCTTCAATCCCACTTAAAGGAGGACAAAAGTATCCCAGGCCACACAGAGAGAAGCGTGAGGCAGACAGGAATTGGAACCACATTAGGTCATTGTGGATGTAGGTGCTGGAGAGAAGTCCACAGAGCCAAGAGAATGAATTGAAATGTGCAGCCTCCATAGGAGGGAGGTGAGTGGACCCTCTAGAAAACACTAGAGATCTGAGAAGTGAGCGACTCCCAGGACTCAATGGAGGTAACCTTAGCCAAGTTGCCCAAAAATGGGAAAAGGGAACTCAAAGAGTCCATCTCCAGGAGATAGACACTGCTTTAGGATGGAGGAATGGGGTTATGAACCCAGAGTCAAAGTTTCTAACTCAGAAATTTTTCTGTTGAAAATAATTGCAAGGCCACAATGGAGAGGAGACTGAAAGAAAAGTGGTTCACTGACTGGCCCAACTTGTGCTCCATCTCATGGGGATTGTGGGGAAGAACTAAAGCCTCATAATTTTAATGACACTATAGTTTGCTTTCAAAGAACAGCCTATCATTATTGTCCTCTGAGAGGCCCTACCAGCAGCTGACTAAGAAACATGCAGATACTTATACCCAGCCATGGGACTGATGACAGGGACACCTATGGTTAACTCAGGACAAGGATTTAAGACACTGAAGAGAAGGGCCTACCCATAGAAAGACCAGTAGTCTCAGTTAATTTAGTTCTTTGTGAAATCCCAGGACTAAGATACCAACCAGGAACCATATATGAGCATGGGCCCAGGCACATACATAGCAGAAGACTGCCTAGTCTGGCCTCAGTAAGAGAAGAGGCACCTAATCCTTGACACATTTGAGGCTCCAGAGAAGGGAGGTGCCTTATATAGGGCCAGAGTGGGAGGTTAGTGAGCAGTATATTGGAGGCATGGGGAAGGAGGAGTGGGATGAGGAATTGTGGTAGGGGGAACCAGGAAGGTGTCCAATGACTGGAGTGTAAATAAAAAAAATTAAAAGGAAAAGAAAGGAGCTAGAATGGTGGATCACTAGTTTAATACTTCTTGTTTTGAAAAGGACCTTATTTTAATTATTAAAAAACCTTATTGGGAATCACAACTCTAGGTAAGTGCTACTCCAGAGTATCTTCTGCCATCTTCTGGCCTCCATAGGCAGTGCATTCACGTGGTCCATAGACACACAGGTAGGCAAAAATACATATACAGAAAATATAAATTAAATATATTTTAGAAAAGAATTAATATCCTAGCTTCAAAGTAGTAAGGCGGAAATAACAAATTCTAACGCACTCTACCTTTATGTTTATTAACTCCATAAAATAAGAAGTTAAAGCTGAATGAAGTTGGAGAGCCAAATCCAAAACATAAACAAACAAACAAACCTAAAAGCCAACAAACTAAGAAATAAAAGTCCTCTAAATTAAAATAATACATCAGAATTGAAATATACAACAACAATAGAAGAACATATATAGTGGAGCCTAAAAGAAGGAACGAGAATCAGAAACTCATACATTACAACATAAAGGAAGTCCTTTGGTAAATGGAGCCTCGACCCTATAATTCACATGTCACACACACTCACACACACACAAACACACACAAACAAACACACATATGTGTGTGTATGTATGTATGTGTTTATGCATATATATGTATGTTTTATGTATGTATGCGTGTATGTATGTATGTTGGTATGTTGGTATGTATGTATGTATGTATTAGAAAACAGTATCAAGGCTCAGAACTCTGACATGACATTTTCAGACAAGATCCTCCAAAGATGCAGTTGAGTTCCTTTCCTCTTCACTGTGTATTTCTGACCACATGGTCTAACATAGAAATAGTTTGCTTCACTGATGAGTCTCCTTTGGAGACTTTTGCATTATACGATTGTTATGAGTCAAGCAATGCCTCAGGAATAGAGGCATTGTATGGGCTGACATCTACTTTCTGCTCTAGGACTCCAACTGGGGCAGATCCATGGAGATCATATATTCCTTTTGTCTAAATCTCTGTGTTTTCTCTAGTGCCAATGCTGTTGATGTAGGAGGGAGTGTTTGCTTGGTGTCCTCCATGCCCTCAGCTGTTACGTTCATTTGACTCCATCTGCCAATGTGGTTCCTGAGGCATGGGGGCAGATAGTTAATGGATACATCTGTTTCATACTTAGTTTGTTACTCTCCACATAGTGTCTGGGTGCTAACCTCTTGATTTCTTCTAACTACAGAAGAAAAAAGATACTGATGTAGGCCTTGCAAGACACTGACCTATAGGTTTAACAAAATGCTGTTACAAGTAATTTTATTACCATTTTGTGAATATTAGCATTTGGTTTTGTAGGTATCTGGTCTATTTAGTATCTCATACTTGATCACCCAAGCAGTGTCTCCTGGGGTCAATTTTATAGATTGTTTATTCAGATAAATCCGATATTGTCTGCTTATTATTTACACAAATTGTGTGCTTCCATTGCCCTAAATATCTTGTAGGCAGAACAACAGTATGGATCAAAGATTTTGCTGTTGTTTCTATTTCTACTACCATCCAAAAATCTTACTGTGTCTAATTGTTTAGAATGGAGGATGAAACCTCTATGAAGTTACAAGTTCAACCACTCCATGTTCAAAGAGTAATGTTGATGTTGTCTTTAGCAATGATATATTGCCATTACTTTGCACAATATAACCTATGATTTTCTTATTGCTTGAAAAGTTGGTAGATTCTCATGGATTCCCTTTGCCCAACAATTTAATTAAATATCACCCAATATCAGTATTCAAAGTATCATTTACTTGCTAGAGCTGGCCATCTGAGGCTATATCTCCCCTATTACTTAGTGATTCCATTTAGACTTCTTTCATAGATGTATGTAATTTAGGACAGTTCTACTGCAATTACATTCCATAATTGAACTTTAATTTTAGCTGTTTCTCCAAATATTTCTTCCATTTTCCTTTCTCCCTTCCCCACTTTCCAGTTCATCCTCAAAGTGGTTTTAATTCCCTGTTCCTTTGTGGCTAAGGATGTTTAACTTTCTTGTGTCTTGTTTCTCAGTTATTTGAATTTCAGCTTCTGATAATATTAAATCACATAACTTTAAAAAATCAAGCTAATTATTTCTTGATATTCAGTTTTATTTATTCTTTATATAATTTAGATACTAGTTCTTCATATACAATAAACAAAGAACATTTAGTAAGTAGATGTATAATGTTCCTTGACTACTTATGAGACTTACAGTGATGCTAAGTTGTATATGCCTGCAAAATCTAACTACATATTTTTTTACCTCACTGACATATTTACATACCATAGTGGCAGCATTAGGGTCCTCCTTAGCTATGGTCCTAGTAGCAGGTATAATGTCTCATAAATATTATGATGTCTACATATTTTCCTTCATTTACACTATTGATTATTCTATAATACGAATGTTTTTATATTTGAATTTTAGAATGATTCTTCATAGTTCTGTGTTTTTTGTAGAATCAAAGAAAAGGAAGCAGAGAGAGACAGAGAAAGAGATTGAGAGAGACAGAGACAGAGACAAAGGCAGAGACAGAGAGAGAGGAAGAGAGAAACTTATACAATACCACTAGAAAGTTTATGATACCTGAAATGAAAATTGATTAATATTAGTATTTATAAACATCAATGTATAAAATTTCCCAACAATGTGAAAAATGCAATAATAGAATAATTGTAAATACAGATTCTTCATTCTGCTACAAATAAGAAATATACTTCAGCAACACAAATAAGTATTAACTGAGAGAAAAGGGATGGGAAATAGTTTTCCAAGTTTATAGATCTGCAAAACAAACTTAAGTAACAATTCTAATGTCTAATAAAATAGATGAGAAACCAAATTTAATCCAAAGAGTAGGAAAGGATACAGTATACTATCCACCATGATGTCATTTAATTCTGAGTCTCTCTGCCTCAAATGCAAAGGTATTTGTGTAAAATGCAATGTGAGTAAAAGAAATACTAGTAACTCTTAAATAAAACATCAAAACCCACACATTAATCTTGGATTCTTCAACACCCCATTCTCACCAATAGACAAGTCAACAAGTCAGAAACTAAATGTAAAGATGAGAAAAATATATGGTATTATGAATCAAAGGAGTCCAAATATATCTATAAAATGTTGTACTCTAAAACAAAAGAATATAATTTCTTTTTAGCACATCACAGAACTACCTACAGAATTGACTATCTACTCTGTTACAAAGAATGCCTCAATAGATATAAAATGGTTGAAATAATTCCTTGTATCTAAGCAGAGAGCACTGATTAAACCTGGATTTCAAGAACAACAGAAACAGAAAAATAAAGGTGTACCAATTCATGGAAATCAAACAACCCTCCACTGAATGAGCAATGTGTAAAGGAAGAGAAAGAAAAGAAATGAAAGAGTTTCTAGAATGCAATGAAGATGAAAGCACAACATTATACCCACCATCATAGGACACAATGAAATCTATGCTAATAATAAAGCTAATAGCATTAATCCCTCCATATATGAATTGGAGAAGTCTCACAATAGCATATCAAAATCAGAACTGAAAACTCTAGGAAAAATGAAGAAGCAAACCTTACCAAGTAGAGTAGAGAACAGGAAAAAATCAAATTCAGAGCTGACATCAATAAAACAGAAAGCAAAAGAGAGAGAGAACAATACAAGGAATCCAGAAAACCGAGTGCTTGTGCTTTAAGAAATTAAGAAGATTAACACTCAGCCAAACTAACTAAAAGGCAAAGAAACACTTTTCCAATCAACAGATCAAAATAGATAGGGAGATATCATAACAGAATACTGAGGAAATAAAAAGAATCATTAGGTCTTCAAGAATCATTAGCTACTTCAAAAGCCTATAATCCAGAAAATTGGAATATCTATGTGAATGGAATGATTTTCTTGATAATTATGAACTACCAAAGGTAAAACAAGGTCATATAAAATATATAATTAATTGTATAACCCAAAAGTTATAGAAGCAGTCATGAAATCTCCCAACCAAAATATAAAATCACAGGGCCAGGAGGATTTAGCACAGTATTCTTCCAGACTTTCACAAAAGAGCTAAATCCATTACTCCTCAAACAATTCCACAATATATTAACAGAAGGCTCATTGCCATACTTATTCCATGAGGACACAGTTATCCTGATACCTAAAACACACAAAGTTTTTACATGGAAAGAGAATTTCAGATCAATGTCTGTTATGCACAAAGATGAAAAATACTCAACAAAATACTTGCGAGTGAATCCAAGAACACATTAAAGATATAATTAACTATGATTATGCAGGCATTGTACCAAGTGTGCATGGATGGACCCATATAGAAAACATCAATATAATCCACCATAAAGCAATTTACAAGAAAAATACTCCATGATTATCTTATTTGATGCTAAATTTTTTGACAAAATGCAACCACTCCTTCATGTAAAAAGTCTTGAAGAGATGAGGTACATAGTACATAATTAAAGATAATATAAGCAATGTAAAGCAAGGCAAGAGCCAGAATCAAATTAGTGGAAGTATATTTAAGCAAATTCAGGAAAATTGAGGCTGCTTTTCTCTACATAACTATTCTACATACTACTTGGAGTCCTATCTAGAGCAGTAAGAAAATTATAGTTGTAAAGTCAATGCAAATTTAAAAGAAATACATGAAAGATTTCCTATTCACAGATGTGATTGTATACATCGGTGATTCTAAACTTCTACTAGAGGGCTCCTTCAGCTGAAAAATACCTGCAACAAAATTTCTTGGTTCAAAATCATCTCCAAAGAACCACTCACTTTCTTTTTTCCAAATATAGGTTTGAATAAATTAAACAAATAAAATATTTTTCCAATACTAATTGCTTTAGAATAATATAAAATGTCTTCGTACAACTTTAAACACACAAGTGATAGACATGTATGGAAAATTGTTTAAGTCTCTGAAGAAAGAAATTGAAGTGGTATCAGAATTCAGAAAGACCCCAATGATCATGGATTGGTACATTAACATAGTAAAAAATGGCCATCTTATCAAAGGCAATTTACAGGTTCAATGCAAAACCAAACAAAATTCTAACATTACCCTTTAGAATCCTTGAAAGAGCAATTCTCAACTTCATATAAACAAATCTAAGCTCAGTATATTAAAACAATCATATACAAAAGACAAATAAAAGAAATTTCTGGAGGTATAATGAACCCTGATTTCAATTTGTAGTACAGGCCAGTAGTAGTAAATACTACATAGTATTGCCATGAAAATGGACAGTTTGAAAAATGGAGTCAAACTGAAAATTGAGAAACAAGCCAACTAAGCTAAAGGCATTTGATTTTTGAAGAGGCAGCCAAAACTAAACTGTGTAAAAGAGAAAGCATCTTCAGTAAATGATGCTGGACAAACTGGATGCCTGCATGTAGAAAAAAGCAAATAGATCAATATCCATCAGCCTTCACAAAACTCAAGACAATGTGAATCAAAGACTGCAGCATGAAACCTGTCGCACAAAGGAACTGAATAAGTTCTTAAATAGTTTGGCACAGGAATCAACTTTCTAAACAGAACACCAATAACTTAGGAATTAACAGTTACTAATTGTGGCCCTCATTAAATGGAACATCTTCTGTAAGGCACAGGAAGGCATCAAAAACACAAAATGACAACCTACAAACAAGAAAAATATCATCACCAACCCTACACCTGACAGAGTGTTATAATCCCAAATACATAAAGAACTGACTAAATTAGAGACCAACAAAAGAAATAATCCAATTTAAAAGTAGGGTTCAATGCTAAGCAGAGAATTCTCAACACAGGAAGTTCAAATGCCCTAGAAACGCTTGAAGAAAAATTCAAAATTCTTACTCATCAAGGAAATTCAAATCAAACATGTCTGTAAATTCACCTGAATGTCAACTGTAAGAATAGCTGAGATAAAACCGCAAGTCATAGCAAGTGGTGCCATAGATTTGGAGCAGGGAGGGGGAACAGATACCAATTTCTGGTGGGAATACAAACTTGTACAACTGCTTAGGAAAAATATTTCATACTTTCTCAGACAATTGTGATTAGTTCTATCTCAAGACCCAGTTATGTCTCACCTAGGCATATACCCAAAATATGCTCTACCACTCCACAAGGACACTTGTTCATTGCAGCTTTGTTTTTAATAAGCAGAAATTTGGAACAACACAGACATCTTCACCTGAAGCATGGATGAATAAGCTGTTTTTCTTTT
This sequence comes from Montemys delectorum, assembly GCA_019843815.1. Lineage (NCBI taxonomy): Eukaryota > Metazoa > Chordata > Mammalia > Rodentia > Muridae > Montemys > Montemys delectorum. The sequence goes on along the minus strand of JADRCD010154558.1, from coordinate 82,757 downwards.
ACATAATGAAGTACTATTGAGCTATCAAATACAAGACGTCTTGAATTTTGCAAGCAAATTGAAGACACTGATAAATAGCATCCTGTGTGAGGTAACCCAGACTGAAAAAGTAAAGCATTGTATGTCTTCACTTAGTACTGGTGCTTTGCCATAACATACAGGATAAATATGAGGTAGTCCATAGTCCATAGCCCAAAACAAGTCCAAAAGAAAAAAAAAACCAAGGAGGGCTCAAGGGAGGATGTTTGAATCTCACTCAGGAAAGAAAATAACTCTTTGATGGGGCATGTTGTTAGTGCAAGATATGAAATTGGATGAGGTGGGGAGAGCATATGTAGGGAGAGCAGTGGAAATAGAAAGGAAATCATTGGAGTGAGGAATCGGGGCATCTTTAGGATGTGCCTGGTACCCTGCATGGAGTCTTCTCCCTCAAATCTATGATAATCTTAGTACTGGGAGATATGGAACCAGATGTGGTCACCTCCTATAACCTGGCAAGACTCCCAATGGACAAATGAAGACACTAACGCGTGCACAGAACCCAAAACATGCCCTGCTTAAAAGGTACACAGGGAAAAATGAAACAGAAACTGAGAAAATAGCCAACCCATGACTGGCACAACTGGAGAACCATCTCAAGGACAGAAATCAGTCCCTGACACTGTGAGTGACATTATGATATACTTGTTGGCAGGAGCCTAGCATATCTGTGCTTGAGATGTTCCACCAAGAACAGAAATAGATGCAAAGATACAAAGCTTAACATTAGGCAGAGTGTGGAGAGTATCCTCTAAAAGTTGGGGCAAGGATTTCTGGACATAAAAAGGATACTCTAAAGAAGACCAATAGAATCAACTAAACTGGACTTTGTGGGAATCACTGTGACTGAACCACAAACAACACAAATGCTAGCATGGGCTTGGGGTAGCCCACCTCCCCCACCTAAAAAAAAAACATGTTTAGAAGATATACAGCTTGGTCTTTATGTGTGTCACCTACAAACTGATTTGGACATTGTCCCTGTCTCTGGTGGCTGTCATTGAATCCTGCTCATCCTAACTAGATTGTCTTGTCAGGACTCACTTGAAGAAGATGAAGATGATGTTCCTAGTCTGGAGTTACAAGATGTGCTAGAGTAAGTTCATACTCAAAGGGGGCTTCATCATTCTCACAGGAAAAAGAGAAAGCTAATGAGGTGTGAGTCGTTTGAGGGGGTTCTAGGAGAGGGGAAACTGCTAGTACACAAGAGATATGAAGTGAATATGTAAATGAACAAATGAACAAATGAATAAAGAAATAAAATATCAATGAGAAACAATTATGATTTCTTTTGGTTGAGGATAGGAGTTCAGTATCTAGTCATCGCATCATTTTTTAATTTTATTTCATCTGTTTTTACACTCCAGATTTTATCACCCTCCTTGTCCAACCTCTCACTGTTCAACATTCCATACCTCCTCCCACTGTCTCTGGGAGAATGTGTCCATCCCCATGCCCCAGCCTACAAGACCTCCCCTCTTCCTGGGGCCTCAAGTCTCTTGAGGGTTATGTGCATCTTCTCTGACTGAACCGAGTCCTGGCAATCCTGTATTGTGTTGCAGGTGTCATATTAGCTGGTTATGCTGCATAACCATAACCAGGTGTTCGGGTTCAGGTTAATTGATACTGCTGATGCTCATACAGGGTCACATCTTCCTCAGCTTCATCCAGCTTCTCAGTAATTCAACCACAGGGGTCAGTTACTTCTGATCACTGGTTGGGTGTAAATATCTGAATCTGACTCATTCAGATGTTTGCTCAATCTTTTGGGGGAGGGCAGTCATGATAGGAACTTTTCTTTTGTCAGAATACCATAGCCTCAGTAATAGTGTGAGGCCTTGGAGTCTCCCCTTGAGCTGGATCTCACTTTGGACCTGTGGCTGGACCTTGTTTTCCTCAGGCTATTCTCCCTTTTTGTCCCTGCAGTTCTTTCAGACAGGAACAATTGTGGGTCAGAGTTTTTGACTATGGGATGACAACCCCATCCCTCACTTGATGCTCATTCTTTCTGCTGGAAGTGGGCTCTTCAAGTTTCCTCTCCCTACTGTAGGGCAGTTCTTCTAAAGTTCCCTTTGAATCCTAAGAGTCTCTCACCTTTCAGGTGTTTGGGACAATCTGGAGAGTCCCCCAACCCCTACCTCCCAACGTTGCCTGTTTTTATTTTTCTGAAGGCCCTCAGAGCTTCAGTCCTTTTACCACACCCAATATGTTCTCATCTTCTCATCACTCTGTGATTGCCTTCTTCTTCCTGCCAAGTTAGATTGAGCCATCCTATCTTGGGACCTTCTGCTTGTTAACCTTTTTGATTTCTGTGGACTGTATCCTGTTTATTCTGAACTGATTGGCTAACACCCACTTATTAATGAGTGTATACTATGCATGTGCTTTGAGTCTGGGTTATCACACTCAGGATGATATTTTCGAGTTCCATTCATTTGCCTGCAAATCTCAGAATGTGCTCATTTTTAGGGACTGAGTAGTATTCCCTTGTGTAAATGAACCACATTTTCTATATCCAATTTTTTGTTATTGTGACATCTGGGTTGTTTCCAGGTTCTGGATATGACAAATAAGGCCACTAAGAATGTAATGGAACACATCCCCTGTGGTATTGTGGGGCATCATTTGGGTATATGCCCAAGAATGGTATAGCTGGACCCTCAGGTGGTTCTATTTCCAATTTTCTGAGGAAGCTCCAGATTTGTTTCCAGCTGTGTTGTACTGGTTTAGTATCCCACTAGTAATGGAGAAGTGTTCCTCTTTCTCCACATCCCTGCCAACATGTATGTCACCTGTGGTTGTGATTTTAGCCATTCTGGTTGGTATAAGGTGAAATCTCAGGGTCATTTTGACTTGCATTTTCCTGATTACTAAGGACTTTGAATATTTCTTTAAGTGCTTCTCAGTCATTCAAGATTCTCTGTTGTGAATTTTCTGTTCAGTTCTATATCCAATTTTTTGAGTGGATTATTTGGTTTCTTAGTGTCTAGCTTCTTCAGTTCCTCATATGTTTTGGATATCATCCCTCTATTGGATGCGGGGCTAGTGTAAACTTTTTTCCAAATCTGTAGGATTCAGATTTGTCCTATAGACTATGTCCTTTGCCTTACAGAAGCTTTCCAGTTTCATGATGTCCTGCTTATCAGTTCTTGATCTTAGAGCCTGAGCTATTGGAGTTTTAGTTAGGTAATTTCTCCCTGAGCCAATAAGTTCAAGATACCTTTCCAATTTCTCTTCTCTTAGATTCAGTATATCTGCTTCCTGATGAGGTACTTGATCCAGTTGGAGTTGAGCTTTGTTCACAGTGACAAAAATGGTTCTATTTTCATGTTTCTATATACAGATAGCCAGTTAGACTAGCACCATTTATTGAAGATGCTTTCTTTTTTTCCATTTTATATTTTTGGCTTCTTTGTCAATGATCAAGTATCAAGGAGTACATGGTTTCACTTCTGGGTCTACAATTCAATTCTCTTCTTTTGATCAATGTGTCTGTCTCTCTACCAATACCATGCAGTTTTTATAACTATAGTTCTGTAGTATAGCTTGAGGTCAGGTACAGTGATTTGCCCAGCAGTTCTTTTATTGTTAAGAATTGTTTTGTATATTCTATTTTTTTGTCTTCCAGAAGAACTTGAGAATTGCTTTTTCCATGTCTTTGAAGAATTGTGTTGGGATTTTAATGGGGATTTCATTAAATCTGTAGACTGCCTTTGGCAGGAAGGTCATTTTTACTGTGTATATTATCCCAATCCTTGAACATGGGAGATCTCCATTTTCTGAGATCTTCTTCGATTTCTTCTTGAGAGACTTGAAGATATTGTCATACAGATGTTTCACTTGTTTGGTTAGAGTTACCCCAAGATATATTATTTGTGGCTATTGTGAAGGGAGTTGTTTCTATAATTTCTTTCTCAGCCTGTTTTTTGTTTGTATAAGGAAGGCTGTTGATTTATTTGAGTTAATTTTGTATCCAGCCACTCTGCTAAAGTTGTCTATCAGCTGTAGAAGTTTTCTGGTAGAATTTTTGGGTTTGCATATGCGTACTATCATATCATCTACAAATAGTGATGCATTTACTTTTTCTTTGCCAACTTGTATCTCCGTGATCTCTTTGGTTTGTCTTATTGAATAGATACTGGGAGAGTGGGCATACTTGACTTGTTAATGATTTTGGTAGGATTGCTTCAAGTATCACTCAATTTGATTTGATATTGGATGTTCATTTGCAGGAAATTGCTTTTATTATATTTAGGTATGGGCCTTAAACTTCTGATCTCTCCAGTACTTTAAACATGAAAGGGTTTTATATTTTGCCAAAGGCTTTTTCAGCATCTAAGGAGATGATCATAAGACTTTCTTTTCTGTGTTTATATACATAGTGAATTATATTCATGGATTTTTATATATTGAACCAACCTTACATCCCTGAGATGAAGCCTACTTGATTGTGGTGAATGATAGTTTTGATGTATTCTTAGTTTTGGTTTGTAAGAATGTTATTGAGTAGTTTTGCACGGATATTCACAAGTGAAATTTATCTGAAGTTCCTTTTCTTTGTTGTGTCCTTGTGTGGTTGTGATTAATTATGATTTCAAGGAATGAATTAGGTAGTGTTCTTTCTGTTGCTATTTATGAAATAGTTTGAGGAGTATTGGTATTAGGTCTTCTTTGAAGGTCTGGTAGAATTCTGCACTAAAGCCAATGGGTCCTTGGCTTTATTTGGGTGGGAGGTTTTTAATGACTTCTTCAATTTCTTTAGGTGATATGGCCCTGTTTAGATATCTTGCACTCTCTTGTTTTAAATTTTTATGGTATCTGTCTAGAAAACCATCCATTCCATCTAGATTTTACAGTTTTGTTGAGTATAGGCTTTTGTAGTATGATGATGATTTTTTGAATTTCCCCTGTTTCAGTTTGTTATATCTCCCTTTTCATTTCTGATTCTGTTAGTTTGGATATTGTCTCTAGGCCCTTTAGTTAGTTTGGTTATTGGTTTATTTATCTATCTTGTTGATTTCTAAAAGGACACACTTTTGGTTTTGTTGATTCTCTATATCTTTGTCTTTGTTTCCATTTGGTTCATTTGACCCTGAGTTTGACTATTTCCTGTCTTCGACTCCTCTTGGGTTTGGTTGCTTCCTTTTGTTCTAAAGCTCTCAGCTGTGCTGTTAAGTTGTTAGTGTAAGATCTCTCCAATTCTTTTACTAGGGAACTTAGTTCTTTGAGTTTTCTTTTTAGGACTACTTTTATTGTACTCTATAAGTTTGGGTATGTTGTATCATCATTTTTATTTAATTCTGAGGAATCTTTGATTTTATCTTTATTTATTCCCTAACCAAGTTATCATTGAGTAGAGATTTATTCAGTTTCCACATGTATGTAGGCTTTCAGTTGTTTTAGTTCTTATTGAAGACCAGCCTTAGGCCATCGTGATCTCATAGGATGGTTGGGATTATTTCAATCTCTTTGTATTGGTGGAGGCTTGTTTTTTCCCCTATTATATTGTTAGTTTCAGAGATGGTACCATGAGGTGCTAAGCACAAGATCTACTCTTTTGTTTTGCCAATATCTGTTAAATCCATTTGGTTCATTACCTCTACTAGTTTCATTGTATCTCTGTTTAATTTATTTTTCAATGAGCTGTTCATTTATGAGAATTGGGTGATGAAGTCTCCCACTATTATTGTTTGGGATTCAATATGTGTTTTGAGATTTAGCAAAGTTTCTTTTATGAATGTGGTTGCCCTTGCATTTGGGTCATAAATTTTCAGAATTAAGACTTTTTCATGGTGGATCTTTACTTTATGAATATGAAGTGTCCTTTCTCATCTTGCTTGATAACTTTTGGTTGAATGTCTATTTTATTAGATATCAGGATGGCAACTTCAGCTTACTTCTTGGGAATATTTGCTTGGAAGATCTTTTTCTAGCTTTTTCCTCTGAGGTAGTGACTCTCCTTGTTATTAAGATGTGTTTCTTCTATGCATGCATCAAAATGCTGGATTCTGTTTGTATGTTCAGTCTATTAGCATATATCTTTTTATAGGTTAGTTGTGTCCATTAATATTGAGAGATATTAAACATAGATAATTGTTAGTTCCTTTTGTTTTCTTTTGTAGTTGGCATTATGTGCATGTCACAGACATTTATTTTTAATTTATATTTTGTTTTGCTTATTCACTTAAATCCTGCTCGATGACCTTCTCTCAGTTAGCCCCTCCCACAATACTTCCTGCTTCTCCTATCTAATACTTGTCTTAGTGGTTGGGGACTCTCTGAGTATCTCGCTGGCACTTCAAATCTCTGTAAGAGTAGGGACCTGTTCTCTGCAAGAGACCTGAAAAAGCACCCCAGCTGGAAGAGGATATCTCAATCATAGACAACACCTTTTGTCACACCCACTTTCAACAATAGAATCAAGGAATTAGATGGCCAGAACTGGTATCCAAGGATAGATTCCTTCCCTATTGCGTATAATATAAGGCTCATAAATCAATAATACACACACTAGAAATTAAATTAAATAATGACATTGAATTATACAAAGACATAGGAGAGAAATCTTATTTTCTTTTGTTTCTATGCTTTTTTCATTTGATTTCCATTTAAAATTGTTCTTCTCTGATTATACAACCTGATTAGTGTTTTTGCTATGTCTACTCCTCCCAGCTCCTTTATACATCCCTCCTTAACACTATAATTGTATCTCCCGTTAGAAAACAGTCTTCTATGGGATATTTTTAGAATAATATATAATAATATAGAACATAGTAAGAGAAAACCAATATTAACATATATGTATTAGACAAAAATAAATGAACATAAGGAGAATGACCAAAAGAAGGCATGAAATCCAGAGTATCATGTGTTCACATACAAATATCATTGAAAAATCTAATTTGTAAGAGATAATAGGTATATAAAGAAATTTTACATTAAAAATAGATATTAGGTAATTAATTTTTCCATAAAAATGTGGAGGATAGATCATGGGGCAAAAGCTTAGAAAAGGGGGCAATTAGTACAATATAAAGTGAATATGTAAAAAGAATAAATTTTTAATTATTACTGCATTAGGGGTGGGACAAGTGTCTACTTCTACTTTCAGGTCTTGGTCTCCAAGTGTAACAAACTCATGAAATTTTTGCTCCTATTGCCTTGATCACTGTGTTTTCTTTTGTGTATCATTTCTGTTCAATTAGAAAGCCATGTTTCCTGGTTGTCCTCAATCACTTCTAGCTCTCACAATTTTCTATTTCCTCTTCCATGGTGGTTCCTGAAGCCTTAGGAGAGAGAAATTGGAAGACGAAATCCCCTTTAGTCCTCAAATTCTGACTCTGTTCATAATATCTGCTGTTGTTCTCAGGATTTCTTTCCATCTGCTAATAAAGGAAGATTCTCTGTGGATGACTGAGGAAGACGCTTTTTTTTTTTTAAAGTATTACACAATGATACCATGATTCATTTTCTTGCTGTATTTTTTCTTTTTTCTTTTCTTTTTTTAAATTTTTTACAATAGAAGCATTTACTTTTGTAGGTACAGGGATTATCTAGTTTCTGATTCTTCTTATATTGTCTTGGTGGGTTGAGTCCTTTGTAGTGTTTACTCACACAAATCAGAGTATCCTTGCTTCCTTGCCCTAGAAACATTGTGCCACTGATGCCATAGTTATCTTGTAGGTAAAACAACATTTTTGGTCATGATTTTGTTAAGGAGCACAGTAGCTTCCTTTACCAAAGACACTAGAATATTGTAAATATTCTGTGACAGCAGCAGCTCAAAATCTAACATAGATTGCCCAGTAACATACTGAGTAGACCACTCTGACTTCGTAACTACATAGTTCTCACTAACTCTCTTTCCTGAGTTCTAGATTTAAAGTAATTTAACACAATGTACATCTATTTTCTCCTCTGTTACCCTATTTAATTTTTTATGTCTCAAAACAACAGTAAATAAAGGAATACAAATAAAAAACAGAAAACACAAAGTTCCAATATGTATTTCAATTTCTGCATGCATAATTTAAATAAATGGGCAGTTTGCAAAATTAACACAAAATTGAGTAGTTTTCATATATAAAAATAAGAGAATTTCTAAAAAATAAATTAAACAAACAACAGTGTTGTCTATTCCCCTAAAATATGGATCAACTAACTTAAATAAACATGAGAGTCATCGAACATAAAGATGATAAAATAATAATGGGATTAAATATAACATTATGCCATGGGAAAACTTTCATGATTATATTCTATAGAGCACAACTTTGAATAAAAGCATACTCCCGAATAAAAATAAAAATGTGGAGGATATCACCATCCATGCTTTGAGAGAGATACTGAAGAAAATCACCAAACCCAGAATAATACTGGCACCAACATGCTTTTACATATGTGGAAAAAAGTCTTCAACCGAAAAACTAAATTATGATCTAGAAATTTAAGAAGCAATGATTTATAGGACTGTCCTGATGTGCCTGTACATCAGAAGAAGAGCCACATTGGAACATCACAACTCACAGAAGATAGATCTTATATGTATACTTTAGCTCCAGGGGTATGTAGTGATAATGTGTAGGATATCTGAAAGCATAACTAAATAGCCACATGAATGTAGCTCTCAGGAATTGTAGTGACACGAGCATAACCTTGGAGTTATATAATGATGTAAGCAAAACAGAATGCTCGGAACAGACTCTTGTATGTCTTTCATCTGTATTGAACCTAATATAGTAATCTAGTATCCTACAGTATAGGACATTGTACAGCACAAGGACACCTGTAATGAGATGGGTCATGTATGATGAATCAAAGAATAGACTGTTGCTTTCGTTCAGATTTCTGCCTTAAATGATTAAAGTTAGTAAAAAGTAAAATGATAAATAAGAAAATGACAAGAGAAAAGAAGTAAATATGTTTTAGACAGCATTAAGAACACATAATAATCAAAATACCTAATTCACTAAACAAAGAAAGAATATTAAAAGTATTAAGGGAAAAAGGTCAAGTAACATAAAACACAGACCTATCTGATTTACACTAGCATTCTCACTGAAGACTATGAAAGCTGGGAGATCCTGGACAGATCTCATATAGGCTCTAAGAGAAGACAAATGCCAGCCCAGACTACTACACTCAGCAAAACTCTCAATTAACATAGATGGAGAAACCAAGACATTCCATGACAAAACCAAATTTACACAGTATCTTTTTGCAAATGCAGCCCTACAAAGGATAATATGTGGAAAACACCAACACAAGGAGGGAAATTGCACACTAGATAAAACAAGAAAGTAATCTTCTTTCACAAACCCAAAAGAAAATAATCATACAAAATAAAAATAAGGTAAAAATAACAAGGAACAACAATTATTATTCCTTAATATCACTTAATATCAATGGATTCAATTCCCCAATAAAAAGACTTTGACTAACAGACTGGATACATAAACAGGACCCAGCATCTTGGTGCATACAGAAATGCATCTCAATGTCAAAGACAAACACTACCTCTGAGTAAAGGACTAGAAAGCAGTTTTCCAAGCAAATGGTGCCAAGAAACAAGCAGAAGTAGTCATTCTAATATCAAATAAAATTGACTTTCAGTGAAAAGTCATCCAAAAAGATAAGGAAGGACACTTTGTACTAATCAAAGGAAAACTATACCAAGAAGAACTCTCAATTCTGAACATCTATGCTCTAAATGCAAGGAAACCCTCATTCATAAAAGAAACTTAATAAATCTAAAAGCACACATTGCACCTGACACAATAATAGTGAGAGACTTCAACATCCCATTCTCATCAATGGGCAGATCAGGGAAACACAAACTAAACAATGACACAGTGGATCTAACTGAGGTTTGGAACAAATGGATTTAACAGATATGTATAGAACACTTGATCCTAAATCTAAAGAATATACCTTCTTCTCAGGATTCCATAGTACATTCTTCAAAATTGATCGTACAATTGGTCAGTAATTAGACCTCTACAGATATAAGAAGATTGAAATAATCCCATGCATACTATCAGATCACTATGGATTAAGGCTTGTCTTCAGTAACAACAAAAACAACAAAAACAGAAAGCCCACATACACATGGAAGCTAAACAACACTCTACTCAAAGATAAGTTGGTCAAGGATGAAATAAAGAAAATAAAGACTTTTTAGAATTTAATGAAAATGAAGGTACAACATACCCACACTTATGGAACACAATGAAAGCAGTGCTAAGAGGAAAATTCATAGCTCTTAGTGCCTCCAAAAAGAAACTGGAGAGAGCATATACTAGCAGTTTAACAGCACACCTGAAAGCTCTAGAACAGAAAGATACAAATATACCCAAGAGGAGTAGATGGCAGGAAATAATCAAACTCAGGGCAGAAATCAACTGAGTAAAAACAAACAAAAAAAAAAACTATACAAAGAATCAACAAAACCAGGAGCTGGTCCTTTGAGAAAATCAACAGGATAGATAAACCCTTAGCCAGACTAACCAGAAGGCACAGACACAGTACCCAAATTAAAAAAAAAATAGAAATGAAAAGGGAGATATCACAATAGAAAGTGAGGAAATTCAAAAAGTCATCAGATCCTACTACAAAAGCATATACTGAACAAAACTGGAAAATCTGGATGAATGGATAATTTTCTAGACAGATACCAAATACCAAAGTTAAATCAGGATCAGATAAAGCATCTAAACTGTCACATAAATGCTAAAGACATACAAACAATCATTAAGAGTCTACAACTCCCAACAAACAAAACAAAACAAACAAACAAAAACCAAAAACAAACAAACAAACAAAACCCTGGGACCAGTTGCGCAGAATTTAGTGCAGAATTCTATTAGATCTTCAAAGAAGACTTAATACCAACACTTCTCAAATGATTTCACCAAACAAACAGAAGGAACACTCCCCAGTTAGGTCTATGAAGCCACAATTGTGCTGATAACAAAACCACACAAAGAACCGATAATGAAAGAGGACTTCAGATGAATTTCCTTTGTGAATATATATGTAAAAATACTTAAAAAAAATTCTTGCCATCAAATCCAAGAACACATAAAACGATCATTTAATACAATCAAGTAGGGTACATTTCAGTGATGCAGGGATGCTTCAATATATAGAAATCCATCATTGTAATCCAATATAACAAAGTAAAAAAAAAAAACTTGATCATTTCACTAGAAGCTGAAAAAGCCTTTGACAAAATTCAACATCTGTTCATGTTAAAAGTCTTGGAAATATCAGGAATTCAAAGTCCATACATAAACATAGTAAAAGCAATGTACAGTAAACCAATAGCCAACATCAAACTAAATGAATAGAAACTTGAAACAATCCCTCTAAAATCACAGATTAGTCAAGGCTGCCCTCTCTCTCCCTATGTATTCAATATAGTACATGAAGTTGTATCTAGAGCAATTAGACAACAAAAGGAGATCAAAGGGTTACAAATTTGAAAGAAAGAAGTCAAAATAGCACTATTTGCAGATGATATTATACTATAGTTAAGTGACCCCAAAAACTCCACCAAAGAACTCCTACAGCTGATAAACAACTTCAGCTGGATTTAAAACTAATGCAAACAAATCAGTAGCCTTCCAATACTCAAAGGATAAACAGGCCAAAAAAATAAGGGAAGCAACACTCTTCACAATAGTCATAAACAATATAAAGTATCTTGGTGTGACTCTCACTAATCAAGTGAAAGATCTGTATGACAAGGACATCAAGTCTCTGAAGAAGGAAATCAAAGACCTCAGAAGATGGAAAGATCTCCTATGCTTGTGGATTGGCAATAATAATATAGTAAAAATGGTCATCTTGCCAAAAGCAATATACAGATTCAATGCAATCCTCATCAAAATTCCAACTCAATTCTTCATAGAGTTACAAAGAGCAATTCTCAAAATCATCTGGAATAACAAAAAACCAGGATAGCAAAAATTTTTCTCAACAATAAAAGCACTTCTGGGGGAAATCACCATCCTGAACCGTAAGCTGTACTACAAAGCAATAGGGATGAAAACTGCATGGTATTGGTACGGTGACAGGCAGGTGGATCTATGGAAGACCCAGAATTGAACCCACAGACCTATGGTCCCTTGATCTTTGACAAAGGATCTAAAAGTAACCAGTGGAAAAACCCCAGCATTTTCAACAAATGGTGCTGGTTCAACTGGCCATTAACATGCAGAACAATGAAAATTGATCCTTTCTTATTTCCTTGTACAAAGCTCAAGTCCAAGTGGATCAAAGACCTCCACATAAAACCAGATACACTGAAACTAATAGAAAAGAAAGTGGGGAAGAGCCTCAAGCATATGGATACAGGGTTAAATTTCCTTGAAAGAACAAAAATAGTTTATGTTCTAAGATCATTCATTGAACTGAGTATACAGTCCCCAGTGAAGGAGTTAGAGAAAGGATCTATGGAGCTGAAGGGTTTGCAGCCCCTTAGGATGAACAACAATATGAACTAACTAGTACCCTCAGAGCTCCCAGGGACCCAACTACCAACCAAGGACTATACATGGTGGGACTGAATGTTTTGGCAGTATGTGTATAGTAGAGGATTGCAAATTTGATCATCAATAGGAGGAGAGGACCTCGGCCTTGTGAAGGTTTTGTGCCCCAGTGTAGGGGAATGCCAGGGCCAATAAGTGGGAGAGGGTGGGGTGGCAGGCATGGGGAGGGGGGAGGCAACAGGGGTTTGTTCTTGTTTGTTTGTTTGTTTGTTGGAGGGGAAACTGGGAAAGGAGAAATTTACATGTAAATAAAGAAAATATATCTAATAAAAAAAGAGAGAGAAAAAAAAAGAATTGAGAAATGGGACCTCATAAAGTTGTAAAGCTGTGTAAGGCAAAGGCAAAAGACACTGTCAGTAGGACTAAACAGCAGTGAACAGATTGGGAAAAGATCCTTACCAGCCCTACATGTGATAGAGGGCTCATATCCAATATATACAAAAAAATCAAGAAATTAGACTCCAGAGAACCAACCTTATTAAAAAATGCTAAACAAGGAATTTTCAACTGAGGAATATCAATGGCTGAGAACCACCTAAGGAAATGTTCAACATTTTTAGTCATCATGGAAATGCAAATCTCAACAACCCAGAGATTGCACCTTACACCAGTCAGAATGACTAAGAACAAAAACTCTTATGACAGAAGATCCTGGAGAGGATGTAGAGAAATAGGAACACTCCTCCACTACTAGTATGATTGCAAGCTGGTACAACTACTCTGGAAATCAGTTTGGTGGTTCCTCAGAAAATTGGACATAGTACTATCTAAGGACCCAGCTATACCACTCCTGGGCATATACCCAGAGGATGCTCCAACATGTAATAAGAACACATGCTCCACTATGTTCATAGCAGCCTTATTTATAATAGCCAGAAGATGTTATGAACCCAGATGTCCCTCAACAGAAGGATACAGAAAATGTGGTACATTTATACAATGGAGTACCACTCAGCTTTTAAAAACAATGAATTCACGAAATTCTTAGGCAAATGAATGGAGCTAGAAAATATCATCCTGAGTGAGGTAATCCAATCACAAAAGAACACACATGATATACACTCACTGATAAATGGATATTATCCAAGAGGCTCAGAATACACAAGATACAATTCACAGACCAAATGAAGCTCAAGAAGACCAAGATATGGATAATTTGGTCTTTCTTAGAAGGGGTAACAAAATACCCATGGGAGTAGATACAGAGACAAAGAGTGAAGCAGAGATTGAACACCATCTAGAGACTGCCTCCACATGGGGATAGATGCCATATACAGTCACCAAACCCAGACACTATTGTGGATGCCAACAAGTGCTTGCAGACAGGAGACTAATATAGGTTTCTCTTGAGAGGCTCTGCCAGTGCCTGACATATTCAGAGGTGCATGCTTTAAGCCAACCTTTGGACTGAGCACAAGGTCCTGAATAAAAGTGCTAGAGAAAGGACTGAAGGAGCTGAAGGAATTTGCAGCCCCATAGGAACAGGAATATGAACCAACCAGTACCCCCCACCCCAGATCTCTCAGGGTCTAAACCACTAACCAAAGAATACACACGCAGAGACCCATGGCTCCAGCTGCATATGTAGCAAAGGATAGTCTCATGAGACATCAATGAGAGGAGAGGCCCTTAGTCCTGGGACTGCTCGATGCTCCAGTGCAGGGGAATGCCATAACAGGGTAGCTGGAGTGGTTGTGATGGTGAGCAGGGGAAGTTGGATGGAATAGGGGTTTTTCAGAGGGCAAACCAGGAAAAGGGATAACATTTGAAATTTAAGTACTGAAAATATCTAATAAATAAATAAATAAGTATTAAGAAGAAGTTGGAAAAATATTATATAGACAGTTTGAAAGTGGAAAAAGATGTTAATGTTAAAATCAAAATACACCTTGCTTTGGTTCTTCGTCATGAGGTTGAAAGAACATGAAAAACATTCAGCCCAATTGCAGTCACTATATTTATTTTTCACAGTGAAATTCAGAAAATTACAAATGTAATTATGGCACATCTATAATGATTTTAAATGTTTTTCTAAAGAGCTCTATGGTACAAATTTTATTATATATCCATTACACGTACAATTTGCTTCTTTCTCCAAAATCACTCTTGCTGAAATTCAGCATGAAATGTAAGGTGTTCATGAGAACGATTAAAAACTACAGTGAGCTTCTTCACATGGATACAGAAGCCAAAGGTTTGGAGAGGATATTGTGTATAGAAATCATTACATCAAAGGGACACTGATGTATATTCAATTGACTTTACTACCCCTGACACTGGAGTTCACATGAGTGATAATGTGGTTTTCTTTCCAGTTTTCTATACTCTCCTGGAGGAATGTCTCCTTGGAATCTGCCTCCAAGGTCTACAGTAGAGGTGAAAATATTTGGGGTTGGAAAATATATTTGAGGAAATATAAGTGTTTACTACTTTTTGTTGGGGGCGAGTGTCTAGGAGTGCAGGGCCATCTGGAATCTAAGGAATAACTCCTTATTTGTCTTAGGCTCTGATTGGAATTAGCAGTGCTCTATTGGATCCTATTTTTATTTTCATCACAGGTTTCATTCATTAATTTTGATTTGGTGGCAAAGTTTCATTTAAATTTCAGTTATGTTGAAGCTGCATCTTGTAACATTTCCTTATATTTTATATCCAGTGTGAATCGTTCCCATACCGTGCCCTCTGTGAATCCCAGAAAAATGAGATATCTGAGAAAATGGAAGCAAATTCAATGTTGATTATCTGAGTGGATGTGAAACCAAGAGCTGTCTAACATTATAAGGATGTACAGTAGGCAGTGGGGATGGCATCTATGGTCAGGAATGGGGAGAGCTTGACAGAAACCACATGTCCCAGAATGCTCTCTACCACAAATCCACTCTCCATTCACGATGGTTCCCAAGAGTGACCCCCTCCTTCCAGGGATTCTTTAAAGAGCATTTCACACAGGGCAGACCCTCCCTTCCTCATGTTTGTTGCAAATCTTTGTGATCTCTTTGCTGACAATGACTAATTCACTCATTTCATTGTTTCTCTAATCATGTAATAAGCACAGTAGATGCTCAGAAAATACTTGTTCAAAGGACAAACTCATCAGTGATTGTTCACATTGTCCCAGGGAAAACCTGCAATAACTAACCCTACCATTGTCTTCCTTGGATATGTATATGTATGTATACACACACACACACACACACACACACACACACACATTGTCTTAGGGTCTTTATGACATCTGCTCAGGATCTTCTGGTTTTTATAGACTGTGTGTATTAGGTTATGACATTCATTTATCAGGCAACATATAACGGCAGACCTATCTGAATTATACCAGAATTCTCACCAAAGTCTATAAAAACCAGAAGATCCTGAGCAGATGTCATAAAGACCCTAAGACAACACAAATGCTAGCCCAGACTACTGTACCCAGCAAAACTCTCAAGTAGCATAGATGGAGAAAACACGATATTCTATGACAAGACAAAATTTATATAGTATCTTTCCACAAATCCAGCCCTACAAAGTATAGTAGATAGAAAACTCCAAAACAAAGAGGGAAACTACACCCTAGAAAAACAAGAAAGTAATCTTTCAACAAACCCAAAAGAAGTTAACCCACACAAACATAATTCCAACTCTAACAACAAAAATTAACAGGAATCAACAATCACTTTTCCTTAAGAGCTCTAAACATCAATAGATTTATTCCCCAATAAAAGACATAGACTAACATACTGGATATTTATACAGGACCCAGCATTTTGTTGCATGTAGGAAACCCACCTCAGTGACAAAGACAGCTACTACCTCAGAGTAAAAGGCTGAAAAAAATTCCAAGCAAATGGTCCCAAGAAACAAGCTGGAGTAGCCATTCTAATATCAAATAAAATTGACTTTCAACCAACAGTTATCAAAAAAAGATAAGGAAGGACACTTCATACTCATCAAAGGAAAAAAATCTACCAAGATGAACTGTCAATTCTGAACATCTAGGCTCCAAATGCAAGTGCACTTACATTCATGAAAGAAACTTTTAATAAGCTTAAAGCACACATTGCACCTCACACAATAATAGTGAAAGACTTCAACAGCCCTCTGTTATCAATGGACAGATGATAGAAACAGAAACTAAACCGGGATTCAGAGAAACTAACAGAAGTTATGAAGCAAATGGATTTAACAGATATCTACAAACATTTTATCCTAAAACAAACGAATATACCTTCTTCTCAGCACCTCATGATACCTTCTCCAAAATTGACCACATAATCATTCACAAACAGGCCTCAAGAGATACAAGAAGATTGAAATAATCCTTTCCATCCTATCAGATCATCACGGACTAAGGCTGACATTCAATAACAACAAAAACAACAGAAAGCCTACATACAGAATGAATCTGAAAACACCTCTACTCAATGATAGCTTGATCAAGGAAGAAATAAAGAAAGAAGGTACTTACTCCTATTTTAGAACTGGGATAGAGGCATATTTGGGGATATTATGCTGTAATATAAAGCATTGGAGATCATTAGAACACTTAGTATAATCTAATAAAAATATTTTTATAATAATGACATGAAAATATTCTGGGAAAATATTGTCATTTTATAACTTTTTTGTTTTTTTATTTCTTATTGGATATTTTCTTCACTTACATTTCAAATGTTATCCCCCTTTCTACCACAAACACCCTATCCCATCTCCACTCCCCTTGCTTCTATGAGGATATTCCTCCACACACTCACCCACGCCCACCTCACCACACTTGAATTCTCCTAAAAAGGGGCATTAAGCTTTCACAAGACCAAGGACCTCTTCTCCCATTGATGCCTAACAAGGGTATCCACTTGTACATACGCTGCTGGAGCCATGGGTCCCTTGATGTGTACTCTTTGGTTGGTAGTTTAGTCCCTGGGAGCTCTGAGGGGTCTGGTTGGTTGATATTGTTGTTCTTCCCACAGGGTTGCAAACCCCTTCAGTTCTTTCAGTCCTTTCTCTGAGTTTTCCATTGAAAACCCTGGGCTCAGTCCAATGGTTGGTTGCCAGCATCCACCTCTGTATTTGTCAGGCTCCAGCAGAGCCTCTCAGGAGACAGGCCCAAAATGGGATCCAGCTCAAGGGGAGGTCCCAAGGCCTAACACTATTACTGAGGCTATGGAGTACTCACAAAAATGGACCTAGGATGACCACACTCCAGAAGACCCAACAAGCAGCTGAAAAGGCAGATGCAGATATTTGCACCAAACCAATAAACAGAAGCAACTGACCCCTGTTGTTGAATTAGGAAAGGCTGACAGAAGATGAGAAGGGTGATCTTGTAGGAGGACCAGCAGACTCAATTAATCTGTACCCCTGAGATCTCACAAACACTGGACCACAAAAGAGGCAGCAAACACCAGATGATATGAGACCCCTGACATATATACAGTAAAGGACTGCTGGGTCTGTGTTCATTCAGAGATGATGCACCTAACCTTCAAGAGATTGGAGGCCAGAGGAAGTTTAGAGGTCAGGTGAGGTGTGTGGTGAGGACATCCACATGAAGACAGAGGGTGGAAAGGAGATATGGGAGGTGGAACAGGTATGTGGAGGGTGGAAGCAGGTGAGGGAAAATAAAATATGGAGTGTAAAAAAATAATTAATTAATGAGCTAATTAATTAATTAATTTTAAAAAACTCAGGTGATAGCAGATGCTGGGGAGGATGTGGAGAAAGAGGAACACTCTTCCATTGTTGGTGGGATTGCAAGCTGTTACAACCACTCTGAAAATCAGTCTGGCAGTTCCTCAGAAAATTGGACATGGTATTACCTGAGTACCCAGCTATACCACTCCTGGGCATATATCCAAATGATGCTCCAACATATAGCAAGGACACATGCTCCACTATGTTCATAGCAGTCTTATTTATAATAGCCAGAAACTGGAAAGAACCCAGATGTCCTTCAATAGAGGAATGGGTAGAGAAAATGTGGTACATCTACACAATGGAGTATCACTCAGCTTTTAAAAACAATGAATTCATGAAATTCTTAGGCAAATGGATCGAACTAGAAAATGTCATCCTGAGTGAGTTAACCCAATCACAAAAGAACACACATGGCATACACTCATTGATAAGTGAATATTAGCCCCAAAGCTCAGAATACTCAAGATACAATTCACAGACAAAATGAAGCTCAAGAAGAAGGAAGACCAAAGTGTGAGTTCTTCAGTCTTTCTAAGAATCAGGATTAAATACTCTTTGGAGTAAATACAAAGGCTAAGTGTGGAGCAGAGACTGAAAAAAAAGGTGATCCAGAGACTGCTCCTCCTGGGGATACATCCCATATACAGTCACCAAATAGACACTATTGTGGATGTCAAGAAGTGCATACTGACAGGAGCCTGATCTTTTAACTTTTAATGTTAAGAAATATTCTTTACTTTAAAATTTAAATATAATTATTTCATTTCCCATTCCATTCTTCCTTTTATCCTTCCCATGTATACTCCTCAAACACTCTCCTATTCATAGTGCACATTTATGAGTGTTCTAAGTATATAAATGGAACATACTAATTCCATACAGCATAACTTGTATATATAAGATTTCAGGGCTGAACTCTTGGTATTGGATTACCTCTGGAAATCCCTTCTCTTGGACAGATTCTTTCTCCCAATTCCAGCATTCCCTGGTTGTAGTTCCCTGCATATGGAGAAGTCCTCATGAAATGCAATACTTCCATATTAGCATGTCTATCAATATTACCTTTTTCATTTTTTTTTTAGGTAGCCATTTTTATGAGACATCATTGATGTCATTTCTCTACCATTTATAAGAGAGTTGTTCTTACAGCAAACTTCCTGTTCCTCTGGGTCTTGCAACATTTTTTACTAGTCCTCCCCTTTCATCCCTGAACTTTATGTGCAGTTGCCTTGTAGATAAATTAGATAGGGATAGGTACCACATAATCTCTTATTCTCTGAATTTTGCTCTGTTTGGTTCTAAGTAATGGTACCCATTTGTTTGAAGCCCTATTAAGAGGAATGACAGCTATAGATATCTATGAGGATATGTTTGAATACTTACAATGCAGTTAGGAATCATGCTGGTTTAGTAAAGTGGCAGTAGCTCATTCTCCTCTAAGATCCATGACCTTCCTAGTTCTGGAGAGTTGCCTAGGTTTCCAACAAAGTTTTGATTTCTACTGAAAAATAGGCTCAGTACCTCCCTGGCCTTCTGGCCAAAATCCAAATGAAGATACCAGAAAAAACATTGTCTGTCAAAGAAAATGCAATATGCAAAAAGTTCCTAACCCAAAACATAGAGGAAATCCAAGACACAATGAAAACATCAAACAAGGATAATAGAATGGAAGACAGCAAAGATTCCCATGTTAAAGGACCAATAAATATCTTCAACAAAATTATAGAAGAAAACTCTAAAGAAAGAGATGCCCATGAATGTATAAGAAGGCTACAGAATTCTAAATAGACTAGACAAGCAAAGAAATTCCTCTTGAACAAAGAAAGAATTTTAAAAGCAGTAAAGGAAAAAGATTCAGTAACATTTAAAGGCAGACCTATCAGAATTACACCAGATTTCTTGCCAGAATCTATGAAAACCAGAATATCCTAGGCAGATGTCATACACACCCTAAGAGAACACAAATGGCAACCCAGGATACTATACCTAGCAAAACTTTCAATTTCCACATATGGAGAAAACAGGCATTCCATGACAAAAGCAAATTTACACAATATCTTTCTACATAGAAAGGATTCCAGACCTCAAAGGATAGTAAATGGGAAACTCCACCAGAAGGAAAGGAACTACACCCTAGAAATAGCAAGAAAATAATCTTTTAACAAAACAAAAGGAAGATAGCCACATAAACATAATTACACCTCTAACAACAAAAATAACAGGAAGCAACAATGACTTTTCTGTAATATCTCTTAATATCAAAAGAATGAATTCTCCAATAAAAAGACATAGACTAACAGACTTGATATGTAAACAGGACCCAATATTTTGCTATATACAAGAAACACATCTCAGTGACAAAGAGAAATACTCACTCAGAGTAAAAGGCTAGAAAACACTTTTCCAAGCAAATGGTCCCAAGTTACAAGTTGGAGTAGTCATTCTAATATCAAATAAAATCACTCTTCAACCTAAAGTTATCAAGAAAGATAAGTAGGGACAATTGATACTCATGAAAGTTAAAATTTACGAAGAACTCTCAATTCTGAATGTCTATGCTCCAAATGCAAGGGCACTGACATTCACAATAGAAACTTTGTTAATCTCAAAGCAAATATTGCATTTTTCATAATCATAGTGGGAAATTTCCACATCCCACTCTCAGCAATGGACAGATCATGGAAAGGAAACTAAACAAATACACAGTGAACTAACAGAAGTTATGAATCAAATGGATTTAACAGATATCTATGGAACTTCCTATCCTAAAACAAAAGAATATACCATATTTCTCAGCACCTCATGTTACCATCTCTGAAATTGACAATCATATATAATCAACCACAAACCAGGCCTCAACAGATATAAAAAGATTTAAATTATCATGTGCATCCTAACAGTTCATCATGGGCTAAGGCTGGTTTTCAATAACAATATAAAAATAGAAAGCCCACATACACATGGAACTGGACAACACTTTACTCAATGACAACTTGGTCAATGAATAAATGAAGAAAGCACTGGTAAAAGGAAAAGTCACAGTTCTGAGTGCCTCCAAAAAGAAACTGGAGAGAGTACACACTAACTGTAGACCTGTTTCTCTCTGTTGAACCCTGAGGCTCTCTTCTGCTGATGCCTGGGGCTGCATGGTGCATTAGTAAGAAGGAGGCAATGCATAATCATGAGATATTTTATTCTAGGAAAGAGAAAAGAAAGCTGGCCATGTGGAGAGAAAGAAAAGAGAGGAGAAGAGAAGGAGAGATAGAAAGGAGAGGAAGAAAGAAAGAGAGTAAGAGAGGAAGAGAGGGCAAGAGAGAGGATGAAGAGCAAGAGAGGAAGAAAGGAAGCAAGAGAGTACAAAGTGAAAGAGAGAGGAAGAAGGCAAGAGAGAGAGGAGGGCAAGAGAACAAGAGAGTAAGAAAGGAAACAACAGGGAGGGGAGGAGGCAAACCACCCCTTATATTGTGTGAGGTAGGGGCTATCTGTCTGTGGGGTGAGTCATGCCTTGCTATGGTCAGATGACTGGGGGTAGGGTCCAGGGAGACTTCTTGGAGCTTTGGGGCATTGTCTATGTGACAGAGCACACATCTCTTGTAGGGGCAGCTGTGAGAGGTTGTGACTGAAACAGGAGCCAAGGACCCAGGAGTCATGACCAAACGAATTACATCCCTTGTAGGAAGAAACTATCTCCCACTGGGGCTCTGGTGTTCCAGGCCTATTATTTGACTGGGTCCTGGTTGCCTGAACAGACCACTGCCTTACAACTAGCAGCTTGGCAACATAACTGAAAGCTCTAGAACAGAAAAGCAAATAGACCCAAGAGGAGTAGAAGGCAAGAAATAGTCAAACCCAGGGCTCAAATCAGCCAAGTAGAAACATAAAGAACTATACAAAAAAAATCACCCAAACCAGGAGCTGGTTCTTTGAGAAAATCAACAAGATAGATAAACCCTTAGCCAGAATAACTAGAGGGCACAGGACAGTATCCAAATCAAAAAATCAGAAATGAAAAGGGAATCATAACAACAGAACCTGAGAAAATTCAAAAAATCATCAGATCCTACTACAAATGCCAATACAGAATAAAACTGGAAAACATGAATAAAATGGACAATTTTCTAGACAGATACTCTGTACAAAAGTCAAATCAGGATCAGATAAGAATCTAAACAGTCCCATAACCCCTAAAGAAGTAGAAAGACATTAATAATCTCCCAACCAAAAAAAAAAGCCAGGACCAGATGGGTTTAGTGCAGAGTTCTATCACACCTTCAAAGAAGACATGATACTAATATTCTTTGAATTATTCCAAAAATAGAAAAAGAAGAAATACTACCTAATTCGTTCTATGAAGTCACAATTACTCTGATAACTAAATCACACAAAGACCCAACAAAGAAAGAACACTTCAGACAAACTTCTTATATAAATATACAATGGAAAAATACTCAACGAAATTCTTGCTAACCAAATCCAAGACCACATCAAAATGATCATCCATCATGATCAAGGAGGGAAGCAGGGATGATTCAATACACAGAAATGCATCAATGTAATCCACTATATAAACTAACTAAAAGAAGAAAACACAGGAAGATTACATTAGATGCTGAAAAGCATTTGAGAAAATCCAACACCCCTTCATGATAAAAGTCTTGGAAATATTAGGAATTCAAGGCCAATACCTAAACATAATAAAAGCAATATACATTAAATCAGAAGCCAACATCAAACTAAATGAAGAGAAACCTGAAGCAATTCCACCAAAATTAGGGATTAGATAAGACTGTCCACTCTCTGCTAACCTGTTCAATATATTACTTGAAGTCATAGCCAGACCAATTAGACAACAAAAGGAGGTTAAAGGGATAAAAATTGGAAAGGAAGAAGTCAAAATATCACTATTTGCAGATGATATGACAGGATACTTAAGTGACCACAAAAACTCCACCAGAGAACTCCAGTAGCTGATTGACAACTTCAGCAACTTGGCTGGATATAAACTCAAAGAAATCAGTAGCCTTCCTCTACTCAAATTATAAACAGGCTGAGAAAGAAATTATGGAAACAAAACCTTTCACAATAGTCAGAAATAATATAAAATCTGTTGGTGTGACTCCAACTAAGCAAGTGAAAGAGCTGTATGACAAGAACTACCAGTCTCTGAAGAAAGAAATAGAAGATCTCAGAAGATGGAAAGATCTCCCTTGCTCACAGATTGGTAGGATTAATATAGTAAAAATGGTTGTCTTGCCAAAAATAATCTACAGATTCAAAGCAATCGCCATCAAAATTCCAACTCAATTGTTCATAGAGTTAGAAAGAGTAATTCTCAAATTCATCTGGAATAACAATAAAAACCCAGGATAGTGAAAAATATGGTGAACAATAAAAGAAAGTCTGAGAGAATCAGCATCCTTGACCTCAAGCAGTACTACAGAGCAATCATGATTAAAACTGCATGGTATTGGTATAGTGACAGGCAGGTAGATCAATGGAACAGAATTGAAGACCCAGAAATGAACCCACATACCTAAGGTTACTTGATCTTTGACAAGGGAGCTAAGGCCATCCAGTGGGAAAAAAAGACAGCATTTTCAACAAATGGTGTTAGTTCAACTGCTGGTTAACATGTAGAAGATTGCCAATAGATCGGTACTTATCTCCTTGTACAAAGCTCAAGTCCAAGTGGATCAAGGACCTCCATATAAAACAAGATACACTTAAACTAATATAAAAGAAAGTGGGGAAGAGCCTCAAGCACATGGGCACAGGGGAAAATTTCCTGAACAGAACATCAATAGCTTGTGCTCTAAGATCAAGAATTGACAAAAGGGACCTCATAAAATTGTAAAACTCCTGTAAAACAAAGGACACTGTCAAGAGGACAAAACAGCAACCAACAGATTGAGAAGTGATCTTTACAACCCTACATCCAATAGAGAGCTTATATCCAAGATTTATAAAGAACTCCAGAGAACATAATAACCCTACTAGAAATGGGGTACAGTGCTCAACAAAGAATTTTCACCTGAGGAACACCGAATGACTGAGAAGCACCTAAAAGAATTTTCAACATCCTTAGTCCTCAGGGAAATGCCATTATGACTCTTAAGGTTATTTGGTGTTTCTTTTGATGTGCTTCTTCAGTCCAGATTTTGTTAATTTGAATTTTCTCTCATGGATTTTCACTTAGATTGCCTAAGAGTTTGACTGTCTTAATTATTTTTAAAAAACAAATGCATTTTTATTTCAGTCCTTGTATTCTTTCCTTTGTTTCTGTCTTATTTATTCCCCCTCATGTTGACTACTTCTTATAATTTACTCATCTATGTTTCCTGAATATAAAAAGTTAGACTCCAGAGAACCAAATGACCCAATTAAAAAGTGGGTTCAAGAGCTAAATAAGGAATTCTTAGCTGGGCGGTGGTGGTGCATGCCTTTAATCCAAGCACTTGGGAGGCAGGGGCAGGCAGATTTCTGAGTTCGAGGCCAGCCTGGTCTACAGAGTGAATCCAGGACAGCCAGGGCTATACACAGAAACCCTGTCTCGAAAAAACAAAACAAAAAAAACAAGAAACAAACAAACAAAAAGAATTCTCAACTGAGGAATTTTGAATGAGCGAGAATCGCCTAAAGAAATGCTCAACATCCTTAGTCATTGAGAAAATGCAAATCAAAATGGCACTCTGATTCTAACTCACACCTTACATTTGGCTAATATAAAAGTCTCAGATGACAACAGATGCTGGTGAAGATGTGAAGAATGAAGAATACTCTGTTCATTGCTGTTGGGATTGTCTGTTTATACTACCACTCTGGAAATTATTTTGCGTTCCTCAGAAAATTGGAAATAATACTACTTGAAGACCCAGCCATACCCAAAAGATGCCCCAACATAAAACAAGGACACATGTTCCACTGTGTTCACAGCAGCATTATTAATAATAGCCTGAAGCTGGAGACAACCAAGATGCCCCTCTACAGAGGAATAGACACAGAAAATGTTGTTCATTTACACAGTGAAGTTCTAGTCAGCTATTAAAAACAATGATTGCCAATTCAGACATCAATGGGAGGAGAGGACCTTGGCCCTGTGAAGGATCTATGTACCAGTGTAGGGGAATGCCAGGGCTAGTATGAGATGGTGAGCAGGGGGAGGGGGGAGGGAACAGGGGATTATTTTATTTTTTTTTAAATTTTTTTATTTATTTATTTTCTTTTTTCTTTTTGGAGGAGAACTTGGGAAAGGAGATATTGTAAATAAAGAAAACATCTAATAAAAAAACAAACAAAACCAAAACAAAACAAAGCAATGACACAGTGAAATTTGCCAGCAAATGGATGGAACTAGAAAATGTTATCCTGAGTGAGGTAACATAGTTGAAAAAGAACACACATGGTATGTACTCACTAATAAGTGGTTATTAGGAAAAAAGATAGGAATACCCATGATAAAACTTACAGACCATACAAAGCTCAAGAAGAAGGAAGACCAAAGTGCAGGTGTGTCCGCCATATTTAGAAATGGGAACAAAATAATCATGGGAGGTAGAGAGTGGGGAGGATTTGGGAGAAAGAGTGAAGAGGAAGAGGAAAAATGGGGGCAGGATCAGATGGGCAAAAAATGAGTGAGATGTACAGATGGTCAGGAAATTGAACAGAGGTATGTGGCAGTGAGGGATGGGGACCTGGGAGTAGCGAACAGAAAGTCCCTGATGCCAGGAAAGCAAAAGACTCTTAGTAGCAAAATGGGATGACATTAGCTGAAATTCCCAACAATGGGGAGAGATAACCAGTAGAGATCTTATCTAAAGGTTAGGAATGGCCCCCAGTTGAGGGTTGGGGGCATCCACATTTCTCAAAACATTAACCCCAAATTTCTCCTGTCTAAGGGAAATACAGGGAAAAAGAGTAGAGCAGAGACAAAAGAAAAGGCCATCCAGATGCTGCCCAACCTGGTTATCCATTTCATATGCAGCCACCAAACACAATCACTATTGCTGATGTCAAGAAATGCTTGCTTACAGGAGCCTGTTATGGATGTCTCTTGAGAGGCTCTGTCAGAACCTTACAGATACAAATGTTGGCTTGCAGCCAACCATTGGATGAGCACAGGGCCCCCAGGGGAGGAGTAAAAGGAAGGACTGAAGGAACTGAAGGGGGTTGCAACTCCATAGGGAGAACAACAATATCAATGAACCAGACCCTCCCAGAACTCCCAGGGACTAAATTACCAACCAAAGAATACTCATGGTCAGACCCATAGCTCCAACTGTATATATAGCAGAGGGTGGCCTTATCTGGAATCAATGGGAAGGGAGGTCCTAAGCCCTGAGAAGGCTCTATGCCATTGTGTAGGTGAAAGTTATGGTTGTTAGACAGGGGTTGGTGGGTGCGTGGACAGACACCATGTAAAGTAGAAAAGAGGGAATTGGGTTGAGGGGATTGGAGGGGAAACTCAGAAGAGGGATACCATTTGACATGTAATTAAATAAAATAACCAATAAAAATTAATAAAACATGCATACACATAAAACAAAGTAAATAAGTAGATCTAAAAGTAAAAAAAAATGAAAGTAGGAGTGAAATTATTTGACTAAGAAGGCATAAAGGAATGGAAGGCATAAAGGCATAAAGCAAATGTACTAAGAAGCCTGTAATAAGAAAATATAAACAGGCCAGTCCCATAACACCCAGAGAAAGCTCCACACCCAAGTGCTCTAACATGCCCAGGATCAGAGGTGAGGAGGATACAACATCTGTCCCTACACAGGGAGTAACTGGGACCAACAGGACCCAGGCACACAGGAACTCTGCCTGCCCAGTGGTTCAGGTTGCTTCCAGTCTCTCTGGGTGGGCTGGTGCCCTAAGCAGACCTTGGGTGCAAGCTCAGCAGCCAGTCCCACAACACCCAGAGAAAGCTCCATGTCCAGATGGTCTAAAAAGCCAAGGATCACTGGATCTCAGAATCATAGGATTACAGAGACAGCTTGACTCTGAGGACTTCTGACACAACCAGGATCACAGGAAGGACAGGCTCATGTCAGGTTTAGCAAGGGCAGGTAACACTAGAGATAACAAGATGATTCGGGGAAAGCATAAAAATATAAGCAACAAAAACCAAGGTTACTTAGTATCATCAGAACCCAGTACTCCCAACATAACAAGTCCTGAACACACCATCACACCGGAAAAGCAAGATTCAGACATAAAATTATTTGTCATGATGATGATACAGGACTTTAAGAAGAAAGATATAAACAGCACCCTCAAAGAGATACAGGAAAGCACAGGTAAACAGCTAGAAGCCCTTAAGAGGAAACACAAAAAATCCCTTAAAGAACTACAGGAAAGCACAATCAAACAGGTAAAGGAAATGAACAAAACCATCCAGAACCTAAAAAATGGAAATAGAAACAATAAAGATAGCAGAAAGAGAGACAACCCTGGAGATAGAAAACCCAGCAAAGAATTCAGGAGTGCTAGATGCAAGCATCACCAACAGAATACAAGAGATAGAAGAGAGAATCTCAGGGACAGAAGACACCATAGAAAACATTGACACAACTGTCAAAGAAAATGTAAAAAGTGAAAAGCTCCTAACCCATAACATCTAGGAAATCCAGGATACAATGAGAAGATTAAACCTAAGGATAGTAGGTATAGAAGAGAGTGAAGACTCCCAAGGTAATGGGCCAGTAAATATCTTCAACAAAATTATAGAAGAAAACTTCCCTAACCTAGAGAAAGGGAACATACAAGAAGTCTACAGAAATAGTTTTGACCAGGAAAGAAATTCCTCCTGTCACATAATAATAAAAATACCAAATGCACTAAACAAAGAAAGAATTTTAAAAGCAGTAAGGGAAAAAGATCAAGTAACATATAAAGGCAGGCCTATCAGAATTACACCAAACTACTCACCAGAGACTATGAAAGCTAGAAGATCCTGGACAGATGTCATACACACCCTTACAAGAACCCAGGCTACTATACCCAGCACAACTCTCAATTACCATAGATGGAGAAAACAAGATATTCCATGACAAAAAAAAATTTACACAGTATCTTTCCACAAATCCAGCCCTACAAAGGATAATAGATGGAAAGCACCAACATAAGGAGCAAATCTATACCCTAGAAGAAGCAAGAAAGTAATCTTTCAACAAATCCACACAAACCTCATTCCACCTCTTACAACCAAAGCAACAGGAAGTAACAATTACTTTTTCTTAATATCTTATTATGAAAATTAATATTACCAACATATCCTAATTGATTGAAATCCAAAAAGATGAGGAATTAGAAATTTGTTGATTGTCATCCAATGGTCTCTCTAATTTGGTTATTGGAGAAATAGGTCCAATATTGTACAATCCATATACATCTTCAGATTGTTTGTCCGTGACAGTGTCTTGCTGTGTGCACCATAATGGTCTTGAAATCTAGCTTCTCCTATCACAGCCTCTCTATTATAGTAGTATTGGATATTCATGTTTTTACACTATACTATGGTTTTCAGAAGAGCTTAGATATTTCAAACGTATTTATATACCCAAAAGAAATGTAGACAATTAAAGTGGGAGTGGGGTTGTAAGAGAACAACAAAGAGTAAGACTGAATGCTTTGCTTGACTTTTGTAACTCTTGTACCAAGTTTGAAGAAGAGGACTTTATAAATTACTCTTTCTCTGAGATGAATGCTTTTCCAAACTATCACAGCAATGAACCAGATTCTTACCCACACCTAATGTCTGTGCACCCTCCATGCAGAACCATTGTTCATTGAAACAGTTGAGGAACCACTTTATGGATAGACCATCTTAATACTCACACCATTTCTTAAATGAGTGTAACCTGTTCTCTCTGGGTTGAGAATAAATTCTCTCACTCAAGTCGAATAGATTTGACCATAGCAGGAAGTTTGTATCCAAAAATCGTGCCTACAATTCATTCCTAGGCACAACAGAACTGTCAACTCTCAGCTTAGCTGCGATGCAGGTAAAATCTTTTGGTGTTGTGAGGGTCATTGAAGTACAGCCTTATTACAATGAAAACCAATGTCTAAAATTTTTTCTTATTTTGGGCTTGTACCACAGTAAGAGCCAAGATTTAAGCTCTACTAAATACAAAACAAACAAACAAACAAAGACTTTATATATTTATGTTCATTTAAGAAAATATTAGTAGTGATGTACTATTTTGAAATAAAGAGTTAATATGTTAGGAATTGTTTAAAATTTATATTGAAAAGAACATGTAGTTTCAGTATTGCTGTAGACAAGCATCTACATAAGACTTTTAAATTGATTATGGTTTTATATCAAACATCTTTTATAATACTCATTTTTATTGTTATAATAATTTACAAATTATAAAGAATATAACTAAAAAAGAATTGTAGGTTTTGAAAGGGGCTCTGGGAGGAGTTGGGGTACAAAAGGGAAATAAGAATGTGATTTAATTCTATTTACTTAAAATGTGTTTTTAAATGTTAAAGATCACACATGGTATGCATTCTTTGATAAGTGGTTATTAGCCCAGAAGTTTAGAATACAGGAAGAATGACCCACAAACCACAAGAAACTTTAGAAGAAGGAAGACTAAAAGGTGGACATTTCATTCCTTCTTAAAAAGGGGAATCAAACACCCACAGAAGGAGTGGCAGAGATTAACTATGGAGCAGAAACGGAAGGAAGGACAAGCATATAACTATCTCCTAAGAGGCTCTGACAATACCTGACTAATACAGATGTAGAGGCTTACAGCCATTCATTGAACTGAGTACACGGTCCCCAATGAAGGAGTTAGAGAAAGGTTCTATGGAGCTGAAGGGTTTGCAGCCCCTTAGGATGAACAACAATTACTAACTAGTACCCTCAGAGCTCCCAGGGACCCAACCACCAATCAAGGACTATACAGGGTGGGATTGAATGTACTGGAAGCAGGTATATAGTAGAGGATTGCAAATTCGATCATCAATAGGAGTAAAGGACCTCGGCCTTGTGAAGGTTTTGTGCCCCAGTGTAGGGGAATGCCAGGGCCAATAAGTGGAAGAGGGTGGGGTGGCAGGCATGGGGAAGGGGGAGGCAAAAGGGGTTTGTTCTTGCTTTTGTTTGTTTGTTTGTTTGTTTGTTTGTTTTGGAGGGGAAAATGGGAAAGGGAAAATGTACATGTAAATAAAGAAAATACCTAATTAAAAAAAATTCAAATAAATTGAAATCATGTAAGTTTTCTCCTCAATGCAATAAAACTTTAAAAAAAGAAAAAATAAACAAACAAAATAAGAAAATAAAAACAGAAATATCATTCTTGAATGGCATGCACACAGAATGTCTTGAAGGGGGAAGGAGGTTGATTAAAGTAAGGAAAAAGTCAGTGGCAAGATGGGCTACAGAAATGGTCAGGGAGGTACAGATACCAGCGAAGTACATGCTACATTTGTGCTGCAATGAAGGACACAATAATGTATGGTATTTTAAAAGAAAATAATTATTAAACAAAAAACCTTTACCAATTCTGAATTACTGGAAATTTCATTTGCACTCTTGAAAACAATTTTCCTCTGTATTTTTATGAAAGACTGCTCCATTATCATTCCTGTAGATACAAGTCTCTGCACTCTGCACTTATCACAGATCCAGAATTCATACATGGGAAAAATGGTGACTTTTGCATAATGCAGAAATATTCAGTGCAAAACTCTACATTGTTTGTGTCATTCAAACATAACATGGGGCATATCACCCAAACCCAAGAATTCTTGCCTACATATATTCTGCTTTCTTTCAGTACAAATCCAATGAAACAGGGTCATGACTGGAGAATATTCAGTAAATTCTCAGAGAGTCAGTGTTGATTCTAGAAAGCAGCCAAAAAATATGGCTAGAAAAAATATATAAGAAAAGTTTACACATTGAAACACAGTGTACCTTAAGATACTAAGGAGGTACTTTTTAAACAAGACTTTTTCATAGCCACTACCACAAGGTAAAATGACCAAAACAATGCAGGCAAACAAACCTAATGTAGAATAGATGGATCAGCATAAGTTAGTAAATTGAAAAAAATGAGGGTATGGGGGGTAGATAATGAATTGGATTTCAAATATTGAAATTACTTTTCCATTACTAATGAATTTTTGGAAGGTGGAGTAACCTTTTTGTTGTATTGGAAATAAAGGACACAGTATGGGGTTCTCTCTGGAAACTGTTGAACCTTTAAAACTCAGTGTTTACCATGTAAATTAACTGTGGGTCTGTGAAGAAGTGTATAATTTTGGATAGAGCTGGATTAAGTATATTAGAGGGTTTGATCTGTTTATTGAGTCTCAAGACAATGGAAGCACAGGCCATGTTTAGCTATTCTTAACTGTCACTTCTGTGACATAGTCCATACTCTATAAGGTCTATGGATCTCAGTGACTATAAACATGAGACTACTTCTCCCTGACTTGGACTTTGTAATACAGTGTCCTGTGTGACCTCCGTAGCTCCAATTGTACTATTACTGCATGTCTCACTGTGAATCATCTGATACAATCCACTGACATAATTTCTAATTGTGTTCACATTATCAGATTGTTGAAACTTTCCAAGGAACAAATTTGAACAAAAGGGCTTCCTTCAACGCATTCACAAACATGAGTGATTTCATGGATCCAGAGAATGAATTATCCTCCTAAGTATTTACCTACCTGTGTTTATTACATGGGCTGTGGACACCAGTTGCAGAGCCCCAGGGAAGAAGTATTTAAGTTTCCTCCAGGGCTCAGGAGCAATCTGAAAATAAAATGAGTCATGAATATGAAATGAACTTCTCCTTTCACCAAAGAAATAAAAGCTGGTAGAAATTTGATGTGCTGACATGCATGGCACTCCACAATTCACACTGCCCAGGTTTAAGGCAGGAAAAATATGTTCATTTTGAGGGGAGTCTTCTTCCTCCTTAACATTCCATTTCTCATGGTCAATTTCATTGATCCCAGGTGCTTTTGGAGAATACATTTGAATGAAGTCAAGGATGAAGATTTGGGATTAACTTGTTCCTTCATCCTTGCAGCAGTTCAGACTCCTATTGGGAAAGATTATTTCAACCAGACTCTGGATGTCCTGTAAGTGATTTGTATTTTCCATGTAAATGACAACTTCAATGTTTCTTGAATGCTCTGAGGATGAAGATTAGGCAAATCCTTGAGTCTTGTGTTCCGTTGCTAAGTCTGAACACCAAGAAGCAACCTTAATTCCTTTACAGATTCAATCCTATTTTCTGCCTTAATTAATCCAGTGAAGGTTTTGGATTTCTTCCAGGTGGCTTCTGACTGGAAGCTTAGGAATAAAGGAATAAAGGAATACCTTCACTGGTCCTTCACATAAAGCCCTCCTATTAACAGTTTATATTGCACTCTAGACAGTGATGAATTATTGAAATTCATCCATAATATTTCATTGTGTTTTAATCCACGTACATGTAAAAAATGGTCATAAACTCTGCAGAAATTCCTTCTATAAGTATGTTGCTCCTAGAGCATTTTCTGGATCCAGTAACATTCATGGGGCACATATAGTTATCAGGAACTTTACATACATACAAACTTACTCTCTCAAGTTCATTGCATGTGGTCAGATCTTGCTTTCTATAGCATCATTAGGTTTGGAAGGAGGAGATCTTTACACTCAGAAATTCATACTTCATATGAATGCCTGGATGGACATTTTTGTATGTATATGAGCAAAGAATATTTAGGTCATGATGAGTCAAGACATCCAAGTGTTTTAAAAGATAAAATACAAAAGACCTGTGGCTTCGTGCTTCACAGAGTTTGTGTATAATCACTGTCTTTTATGCTTTATAAAGTTCAGTTCAGCAGTCTCTCTTTAGAGTAAAATATATTTGGAGCATACGGAATCCAACAATATGTTTACATTCCTTGAATAGTGAGACTATCAATAACAGTGGTGACTGCTTATATCCCTTGTCACTGCATGGGTGACAGTTGTGGTGTGGGAGAGTTGGAACATTTCAGAACAGTGATACAGGAGTTGTCTATTAGTTTTTTGTTCATTATTTAAGAAACATATCTTCTCTTTCCATGTCTAAGTTGGTTAATATCTGACCCTTTTAAGTTATTTATATCGTGTGGGATTTCTCTCAATAATTTTAGTAGATATTAGTGCACATGTTACCAATGTTGTATCAATAGCCATTTTTGTGGATTGCTGATTGTTGCTTTAAAACACAGCCCTTTAGACTTCTAGGCTACACAGACAGCTTAAGTAGCTGTTGTTTCCTAAAGTATAGTTGTACGAAGTAGTTTGAGCATTGCACAAGGTCTACTCTCAAATTTCTTTTGTGTATTATTAAAAATTTAATTAAGATTTTTTTGTGTGTGGTAATAAAGAATATTTTACAATGGCCTATTGCATATAGTATAGAATTAAACAAAATAGGGGTATAATTTTTACTGAAAACCAGATTGTATTTACTTAAATTTAGTCATTAAATATATAGGCATATGTTTAGTTTTTTTTAATTTATTTTTTTAAAAACAGCTGCATCTATTTACATATTGATGACTTACTCCATTTTTTTAATATATATTTATAACATTTCAAAAATCATATTTAATTTCAGCCATATGCTACTTATAGATTACATAATTTTTATGTGTAATGCATGCTATATGTTACATATGTTTATACATTGTTTTAAAGGATCAGCAAAATTTTTATAAAATATAGTTATAATAACTAATTATTTTGATAAAATATATACATCTATAATTTTCTAATGGTATAAAATCTAGGGTTCATGTGAGAAAGAAAAAAGACATAATCAACTTTGCTTTATAAATTTGTGTCATTTCATTTAACAAGATGACTTTCAGTTTCATTGATTTTTACATAAATATTATTCTACTTCATTAATAAGTAAAATACCTCATGTTTATGTAGAACTTTTTCTCTTTTTTTAACTTTTACTGTATTATGATGAGAAAAGTTACATGATTTCAATTTATCTGAATTTGTTAACATTTAAAAACATAATTTAAGTAAATAGAATTAAATTACATTATTGTTTTCCTTTTGTACCCCAACTCTACCCAGAGATCCCCCTTCAATACCTACAATATCTTTTTTGTCATATTCCTTAAAATTTACAAAATATTATAATAATAAAAATAAGTATTTTAAAAGATGTTTGATATAAAACAACAATCAATTTAACACTCTTATGTAGATGCTCATCTACAGCAATAGTGAAAATACTTTTTTCTCAATATAAATTTTAAATGACTCCAAACATATTAAGTGTAAATTTCAAAATAATACATCACTACTAATATTTTTCTTAAATGAACACAAATATATAAAGTCTTTATGTTTGTTTGTTTGTTTGTTTTGTATTTAGTAGAGCTTAAATCTTGGCTCTTACTGTGGTACAAGCCCAAAATAAGAAAAAATTTTAGACATTGGTTTTCATTGTAATAAGGCTGTACTTCAATGACCCTCACATCACCAAAAGATTTTACCTCCATCCCAGCTAAGCTGAGAGGTGACAGTTCTGCTGCACCAAGGAATGAATTGTAGGCACGATTTTTGGATACAGACTTCCTGCTATGGTCAAAGCTATCTGACTTGGGTGAGTGACTTTATTCTCAGCCCAGACAGAACAGGTTACATTCATTTAAGAAATGGTGTGTGTATTAAGATGCTCTATCCATAAAGTCATTCACCAACTGTCTCAATGAGCAATGGTTCTGCTTGGAGGGTGGCACAGACATTAGATGAGGGTAAGAATTTGGTTCATTAGTTGTGATAATTTGGAAAAGCATTCATCTCAGAGAAAGAGTAACTTATAAAGTCTTCTTCTTCAAACTTGATACAAGAGTTACAAAAGTCAGGCAAAGCATTCAGTCTTACTCTTTGTTGTTCTCTTACAAGCAACCTCCATAGTTAATTGTTTATGTTTCTTTTGGGTATATAAATACTTTTGAAATATATAAGTTGTTCAGAAAACCATAGTATAGTATAAAAACATGAATAACCAATACTACTATAATAGAGATGCTGAGATAGGAGAAGCTAGATTTCAAGACCATTATGTTGTACACAGTCAGACACTGTCAGAAACAAACAAGCTGAAAGTGTATATAGATTGTACAATATTGGACCTATTTCTCCAATTACCAAATTAGAGAGACCATTGGATGACAATCAACAAATTTCTAATTCCTCATATTTTTGGATTTCAATCAATTAGGATATGTTGGTATTATTAATTTTCATATTAAGATATTAAGAAAAAGTAATTGTTACTTCCTGTTGTTTTTGTTGTAAGAAGTGGAATTGGGTTTGTGTGGATTTGTTGAAAGAGTACTTTCTTGCTTCTTCTAGGGTGTCGTTTTGCTCCTTATGTTAATGTTTTCCACTATTATCTTTTGTAGGGCTGGATTTGTGGAAAGATACTGTGTAAATTTTGTTTTGCCGTGGAATATCTTCTACTTTATAAGCATATAAGACTGGCACATACAATTATCACTGCAATGTCCTTATTTTCCAGGTTCTCAGTAGGATGCTGGTGTTGTTTTTGTGTAGCTGGGAAGGTTGTCAAAGATGTTTTCTATAAATTAATTTATAATGATTTAAAGTACCCAGAGTGAATATATCACATTCCTTTGTAAATAGAAAGTAGGAGAATGATACTTGAATGGTGGGACAAGCTCTTAATCTCTGCACTAAATACCTAGCACAATTTTACACCTGTACATGTGAAGTGAGGATAGTCTACAGTAAGTTATCTTATAAAGCATTTGGATGTATTGCCCTTTAATGAACTAAATAGTCCTTGCTCAAATACATACAAACATATACATATATCAATTACCAAATGCCTGCTTGATATTTGAATTTATTTAAAATGAATCTTTAGAGAAGATTTTCTTTCAGCAAAAAATTGAAAGAAAAAAATTAATAAGGTGTGGATAGATATAAGGGGATGTGTTAAGAATATTGGCCACTAACTATAAGTGATTGTAAGTACAGGAACCAAATATCACTGCAGAAAGACCATTATTCATTAATAAATCATGTTTTCACTTCCTTAAACAATTCTGTTAATTTCACAAGAAAATGTCATGAACTCAGTGTTTCTCATAGCACATGGTTTTTTATTTTGCTTAATAATTTCAAAATGAAGACATGATTAAAATTACTGCTTTGTCAATATCTGAGGTTCTCTCTTTACCTTTTGATCAAGCACTCAAAAACAGACTTGGAAATGCTCTCTGTGGATGAGGTCAGCACCATCTCTTATTTATGGGAGCCACACTGTCATGAACTTTTAAAGTGTTTTCTATTTTCCAGGTTCTTGTGTCAATCCAATCTCACAACAAATGCTATTTGTTTCCATCTGACAGACACAGAAACTTCTAGTATTGCATAGTGCTTCTACTGAGTATAAATGATCATGTATAGACACCTGTCCATAATGAACACTGTACTCTTTTACAGAAAAACAACTAAAAACCACAAATATGCTTTGGCATTAGCATATTCAATGGATGAAATCAACAGGAATCCTGATCTTTTACCAAATATGTCTTTGATTATAAAGTACAATTTTGGCCATTGTGATGGAAAAACTGCAATACCTATACCATATTTATTTCATGGAAAAAAAGCAAGCCCTATCCCTAATTATTTCTGTAATGAAGAGAGTATGTGTCCGTTTCTGCTTACAGGACCCAATTGGGGGGTATCTTTAAGTTTCTGGAACTACCTGGACAACTTCTTATCTCCACGTGTGAGTTATCATAGCTCAGGACTAAACATCATGTCTCTTTGGGGGACTTTGATAGATATTCAGAAAGTTAATGGATGAGGTTGGACTTATGCTTATATCAATCTATGTAGTTCCAGGATACTTACTAATCAGAAATATGATAGGCCTTCTGCTAGGGGCCACCTCCAGAAGCTGACAGATACCAGGAAGGAGGACTAGAGGAGGATATGAAGAATTGAGTCTGGCATGGTGGTAGAGAGAATCTTACAGCCTTTACTGACTGGCAGGCAGTTGTCTTTATTTATACAAATCTCAGTAAGCAGAGATTGATTCATGTTGTTCCAAATCATAGAACATATTATTTCTGTTGCTAGGTATGTGTTATCTTCATTGTTGGCATAAGTTTAAATTATCATTGGCAAACTGTGAAATAACAGAATTATTATTTATAATCATGGTTGTGATATAAGTTTAGTCATCAGTGACAAACTGTGATGGAACAGAAATAAATTTCACTAACATTTTCTCTATAACCCATCTTTTAAAGATCTGAAGTATTTTTTGCAAAAGCATGAAAGTCCATTCTTAGCCTGGCAGCTCATGACATATCAGTGGCACAAGACAGGCTGAAAAACTCTGATCTAGTTTGTTGCGTTAGTCTTTTGACTACCTGTCAGTATGACCAAACATTAAGAGTCAGAATGAAAATTTTCATTAGACCTTCTGGCAAAAATTTCAGGCCTATACTGCTATAGTTATGATATGTCATTTTCTTTAATAATATGATGACTATGTCATATCTTTGTGGAATACATTGCTATGTCTTATCTTGTTTTTTGTTTGTTTCCTAATCATAAGATACAAGATTAGACCTTCACAAGTGAACTTTTCTACGAAAGAGGGAATATGAAGTTCTGATACCTCATTGTTTCATATTTTTCCACACGATTATTTATCCATCATTACAAAAAAATACTTTGTGTGGATTAAATAACTCCATTCAATCTATCTTTGTTTATGTATATTTTCCTCAAGAGGTACAACTTATGAGTCCTACATATTTTGCCTCATCATTACCTGAGTATTTAGTAGGATGAGTTTTTCTAATCTGACCTGCAGCTAACACTTATAGGCTGCCAAAGCTAGTTTACATTTTCAAATTAATGTTGATCTGGTTGTCTGTTTTCTGAGGAGGCACAGAGGAAAAAATTGCCTGAGTATTTCAGAGCCTTATCCTAAAATGGAGATCTCTGGAATTTTCATGCGAATCACAACCTCTAGTGTAGTAGAATAACCTTCAAGTAGGGCAATATAAGAATATTGTTCCTGAAAAGCTAAATCAGTGTTATGTACAGGACTTTCCTGTTAAGTCTTAGAAGTATTTCTGGATTATGGAATGAATGCCTTTTAAAGAAAGTATTAGTCAAACATCCCCAAGCTGTAAATGTATTAAAATCTCTACAAACATTGAAAACACAGATACCAAGACTAAAACTGAAAGACAGAAAGGCAGTTATTGTAACACGTGAATACGTTTTGTTGCATCTTTGTCAAACAGCTATGCTTGCTGTTCCCATTAGAAGTAGATGTGCCAGGCTTCCACATTTGCTCATTTGTATAATAGATAAGAGGAAAAGTCACAAGAAATCAATTGTTTGCAGGTAAATATGGTTATAAGTTTTTTCTAGTGCTCTACTCATCATGCTGCTCTCTGTCTTGTAGATCCTTCAGCTTA
Source organism: Montemys delectorum (assembly GCA_019843815.1). Lineage (NCBI taxonomy): Eukaryota > Metazoa > Chordata > Mammalia > Rodentia > Muridae > Montemys > Montemys delectorum. Next base: position 43,956 of record JADRCD010154558.1, on the reverse strand, counting down.
CATATGGGCCTTTCCATTCCATCTTCAGTGATGATGAACAATATCCCTATCTCTATCAGATGGCCCCAAAGGACACATCTCTAGCACTAGCAATGGTCTCCTTCATACTTTACTTCAACTGGAACTGGGTCGGCCTTGTCATCACAGATGATGATCAAGGCAATCAATTTCTCTCAGAGTTGAAAAAACAGAGTGAAAATAAGGAAATTTGCTTTGCCTTTGTGAAAATGGTCCCAGTTGATGACACTTTACTTCAACAAAAAATTGAAATATACTATAACCAAATTGTGATGTCTTCCACAAATGTTATTATCATTTATCGGGAAACATACAGTTATATTGATTTGATCTTCAGAATATGGGAACTTCCAGTTTTACAGAGAATATGGGTCACCACAAAACAATGGAATTTCCCTACCAGTAAGACAGACTTAACTCATGGCACATTCTATGGGATGTTTACTTTTCTACACCACCATAGTGAGATTTCTGGCTTTAAAAATTTTGTACAGACATGGTTCAATCTCAGAAGCACAGATTTATATTTAGTAATGCCAGAGTGGAAATATTTTAAGTATGAAGCCTCAACATCCAACTGCAAAATACTGAAGAACAATTCATCCAATGCCTCATTGGATTGGCTAATGGAACAGAAGTTTGACATGGCCTTTAGTGATGGTAGTCATAACATATACAATGCTGTGTATGCCATAGCCCATGCAGTCCATGAGATGAATCTGCAGCAGGTTGATAATCAGGCCATAGACAATGGGAAAGGAGCCGTCTCTCACTGCTTGAAGGTAGAGTTTTTCTATTATATGGGCTTTGGTGTCTTCAATTGTATAGCTGTTTAGAGTCTCTCAGATGCCCAGACTTAAGGAAATAGGAAGTATTTTCCAAAATGGATAGGTTTCTTAACATTTTTATTTTCAAAAAGTAAATCTAGAGATTGTTCTTAATGTGAATAGAAAAATATTCCACAAATTAGAGATGAAAATGTGTGGGTTTATACAAAGCACCCAAATATCGATGAGAATACCCCTTCAATATTGGATATATACAGTCCTTCCTCATCAATATTCTCCATGATGAGAAGATGAGTTTTTATATTTTCAATTATATGGAAATCATTTTAAGGAACAGTTTTCATTAGGGTTCGCCAGTGATTTTACCTCCAATATAGGCTCTGGAGAACTTACTTGGATTTCTGAGAGAAATTAAACAAGAAATAGTGCTGGTATTCAGTTACATCTGTAGAAATGTGTTTATATGTGTGAGTGTATCTTTCTCAATCTGTATATGTTCTACTCTTTTTCTGTATCTGTGTTTATATTTGTGCTGCTTTGAATATGCATGTTTATCTCTCTGTATGACTACAGAAGTGAGCAACAATTTTTTCTAAGTAGGAATTTCTTTCTATAAGTGTGTTTGTTTATATATGTGTGTATGTTTCTTTGTTTTTTTGTCAGAGTATGTGTCTTTGTGTACAATGTATGTATTTTGTGGGTGTCTTTATTCACATATACATATTTGTACCTGCTTTACTGTGTATGTGTCTGCCTATTTCTTAGTACTTGGCATGGCCTTTGACTGTCTTTTTGTCCTTAGGTGTGTATAAGTTTCTCTGTATGTCAGTATCATTCATGTCTGGTGTTTATATATTAAAACCTCTCCCTATGTATTGCTGTCAGTCTGTGTGTGTGTGTGTGTGTGTGTGTGTGTGTGTATGTGTGTGATTGTATGTGTACCAGTATATGTATTTTTATGATTTCATATCTGTGATTTTAGTTGAATGTATATGTATGTATTTTATGTGTCTGAATGTTTACATAAGTGTGTCAACATGTATGTATATTTGTGTGTAGGTAAGTGTATAGCTGTATTATATGTGTGACTTGGAAAAGACATAAGTATCTCTCTGTGTTAATGTGCATGTGTCTGTGTGTTGTATATCTGTGTTTGTTTCTGTGTTTTTCTCTGTGTTTGGTAGTCTTCACTGATTGTACTTAAGTTCTTGGAATATTATAATAATTTTATTTATCCAATTGCACATTGTTGTGTTTCTCTCTTTTAGTCTTTCAATGTATTTGGCTTTACTATGAAATCAGAATACATTTTATGACATAAAGTAATGGTATATACATTATAGTGCACTGCTTGTCTTTTAGATAAACTCCCTTCTGAGAAAGACCCACTTCACTAATCCTCTTGGAGACAAAGTGATTATGAAACAGAGAGTAACACTGCAGGAAGACTATGACATTTTTCATTTTGGGAATCTTTCACAACAACTTGGGATTAAAGTGAAGTTAGGAAAGTTCAGCCCATATTTTCCAAATGGTGGACACTTTCACTTATATGTAGACATGTTTGAATTGTCCATAGGAAGTAGAAAGGTGAGTGTATACTAAGTTACTGATTTACAATACATAACAGTAAACACTGTCAAGTGGATACATGGCAACATATTGAAATGAAAAATGTTGTCACATCAGGAACCAAATCTAGGCTCCTGTATTATGTTTCTTTTTTTCATTTCTGACATTTTTACCAATTCTTTGAAGATTTCAAACATGCACAAAATATACCTTTGTTATATCAGAACCATTTTCTGAAATTTGATGAATACAAAACTATTCTTCACAGAAAATTTAAAAAAAAAACTTCATATCATTGTTGTTATTACACAGTAATCTTCCTTAACTTAAACCTCAAAAAACAGGTGTTCATAAGAGAAACTAATGTTAGTGTTATGAAACACTAAGAGTCATAATTGTTAACCCTTCTCATTGTATCCAAAATGTTTTTCTATATAATAAAAGGACACCCCATATGTTCACAAATGAACACAATTACAGGAATTCATATTCACAGAAATATCACTTTTAAATAAATTTAAAGAAGCCCATTACACTTTTAAGTAAGATTAACTGAAGGTTCAAGGAACCTAGACACAGCATTAGAACAACAGACAAAGAAATGACTATTAAAATTCCTCAAATACAGCAATAACAGCAACTAGACAAAAACAACAAATAATTTTCAGTTATAATTGAACATTTGTTTTAATATTTTCTGAATGAAATCAAAGACAACGAGGGTAGTTCATTTTTTAAGACATTCCTAAGTTGCCTGCAGAGGGTAGGGGGACACAAACACATGCAAGAGGAGAACTTTATTTATTAAAAAAGTGGAGGAAAAGATTATAATGTGTAATAAGAGGGAAAAAGGAGATTTCTAAACAATACATTTCATGTATATATATGAAATAATTCTTGAGAAAAACACCTACCAAAAAGACACAACACATAGCAGAAAGATCATTCTCTGAGAACAGGGAGAATTTTTTTGAAATTGTGATTGTTTTATTTATTGAAAATAGCTTGTTATTCTCACATAATATATCCTAATTACAGTTTCCCTTCTTCTATTGGGATGTGACCAATTCTCAGTTATCTGGCAAATATATCAGAGTTAATACTCCTATTTCTTTCCCAACTGCCTTTTCCACCAGATCTACTTTCTGTCATTAGAAAAATAATAGGATTCTATAGGAGAATAAAACAATACAAAACAAAACTAAGACATCATAATAGGATAAAATTTTCATAACATATTATGGTAGACATATGATTTGGAACTAGGTGTAAAGACCAGGAAATCCTACTTCATATCTTATAGGAATAGTAGTGATTGAAGCATGAGATATTGATAGACAATCAAGTGATAGTTATTTGCTCTTTAGTACTTAGAATACTTTATTATTGAAACTATAATCAAACTGTAAATTCTATAATAGAAATATCTTGAATTTTGATGCCAATTATTTATTCCATGTCAATATGTATAATAAGAAACTCCTATAAACTACTGATGTTGAAGTACAAAAAGAATTCCTTGGATACAATGATGTTATATGTCAATGGGAAACCTACACAAAAACCCTGAAATACACTGCCCTTTTCAATGCCAGCCAAAACACAAACATCTGGTAGTTAGATACTGTTGGTATCTTCTTTTATCACTGATTAACCATAATTCCCAAATGCAAAGGTCAGTAGGTGAATTTTTGTGACCCACAAATGCCCTGTTGCCCTAGCAGGTAATTAATCTTATGTAATCTGAATGTCTTCAGGCCTTGGAAACTTAAGTGTGAAGATAAAATCACATTGACATTGTGCCACATGAGACCAACTCACTGCTTCCACTTGACTATTCCATATATTGTAGACTGGATTTTTTTTTGAGGTTTCTGGGATGAGATCAATTCTCAGTTTTGCTTTCAGTTATATCAGAGTTAATATTCCTACACAACTGCTGAAATTCCTGAATTACTCATTCTTTTTCCTGCTTTGGATTGGTGTCAACTCTCTTTCTTTTTTGTTTATTTAATTTTCATCTACCTATCTACCTATGTATAATCTATCTGTCTATCTATCTATCTATCTATCTATCTATCTATCTATCTATCTATCTATGTTTACTTTCTTTTTCTATTAGATATTTTATTTATTTACATGTAAAATGATATCTCCTCTTCTGGTCTCCTCTCTGGGAAAAAAAAGAAATAAAAAGAAAGGAAAAAAGAAAAGCCCCCCAAAACTTGTTCCCTCTCCCCTCCCCCTGCTCACCAACATACCCTCTCCCACTTCTTGGCTGTGGCATTACCCAACACTGGGGCATAGAACCTTCATAGGACCAAGGTCCTCTCCTCCCATAGATGACCGACTTGGCCATCCTCTGCTATACATATGCTGCTGGAGCCATTAGTCCCACCATGTGTACTATTTGGTTGGTGGATGAGTCCCTGGGAGCTCTGAGGGTACTAATTAGTTCATATTGTTGTTCCTGCTAAGGGGCTGCAAACCCTTCACCTCCTTGTGTCTTTTCTTTAGCTCCTTCATTGGGAACCCTGTGATCATTCCAATGGATGGCTGTGAGCCTCTACTTCTGTGTTAGTCCAGTACTGTTAGAGCCTTTCAGGAGACAGCTATATCAGGCTCTTGTCAGCCAGCACTTGCTGGCATCCACAATAGTGTCTGGATTTGATGACTGAATATAGGAAGGATTCCCAGGTGGAGCAGTCTCTGGATTTGGATTGTCTTTCCTTCATTCTCTGCTCCATAGTTTGTCTCTGCAACTTCTTCCATGGGTATTTTGTTCCACCTTTTTTGAAGGAACGAAGTATCCACACTTTGATCTTCCTTCTTCTTGAGTTTTGTTGTTGTTGTTGTTGTTTTGTGGTTTGTGGATTGTACTTTGTGTATTCTGCTCTTCTGGGCCAATATCCACTTATCAGAGAGTGCATACCATGTGTGTTCTTTTGGGAATGGGTCGCCTCACTCAGGATGATATTCTCCAGATCCATACATTTCACTAAGAATTTCATAAATTCATTGCTTTTAATAGCTGAAAAGTACTCCATTGTGTAGATATACCACATTTTCTGTATCCATCTCTCTGTTGAGGGACATCTGGGTTGTTTCCAGTTTCTGGCTATTATAAATAAGGCTGCTAAGAACATAGTGGAGCATATGCCCTTATTACATGCTGGAGCATCTTCTGGGTATATGCCCAAGAGTGATATAGCTGGGTCCTCTGGTAGTATTATGCCCAATTTCTGGATGAACCACCAAACTGATTTCCAGAGTAGTATTACCAGCTTGCAATCCCACCAGCAATGAAGGAGTGTTCCTCTTTCTCCACAACTTCTCCAGCATCTGCTGTCACCTGAGTTTTTTATCCTATCCATTCTGACCGGAGTGAGGTGGAATCTCAGGGTTGTTTGATTTGCATTTCCCTGATGACAAAAGATGTTGAACATTTCTTTAGGTGCTTCTTAGCCATTCGGTGTTCATCAGTTGAGAATTATTTGTTTAGCTCTGTACCCCATTTTTAATAGGGTTATTTGCTTCTCTGGAGTCTACCTTCTTGAGTTCTTTGTATATATTAGATATTAGCCCGCTATCAAATGTAGAATTGGTAAAGATTTTTTCCCAATCTGTTGGTTGCCACTTTGCCTTACAGAAGTTTTGTAATTTTATGAGGTCTGATTTGTCAATTCTTGATCTTAGAGCATAAGCTATAGGTGTTTTCTTCAGGAAAATTTCCCCTGTGCCCAGGTGCTTGAGGATCTTCCCCATTTTCTCTTCTATAAGTTTCAGTTTATCTTGTTTTATGTGGATGTCCTTAATCCATTTGGATGTGAGCTTTGTACAAGGAAATAGGAATGGGTCGATTTGCATTCTTCTACAAGTTGACCGTCAGTTGAGCCAGCACTATTTGCTCAAAATGCTGTCTTTTTTCCACTGGATGGCTTTAGCTCCTTTGTCAAAGATCATGTGAACATAGGTGTATGGGTTCATTTCTGGATCTTCAATTCTATTCCATTGATCTACCTGCCTGTTACTGTACCAATACCATGCAGTTTTTATCACAATTGCTCTGTAGTACTGTTTCAGGTTTCACCAGAGGTTCTTTTATTGTTGAGAATAGTTTTCGCTATCCAGTTTTGTTGAGTATAGGCTTTTGTAGTAGGATCTCATGATTTTTTGGATTTCCTCAGTTTCTGTTGTTATGTCTCCCTTTTCATTTCTGATCTTGTTAATTAAGATACTGTCTCTGTGCCCTCTAGTTAGTCTGGCTAAGAGTTTGTCTATTTTGTTTTCTCAAAGAACCAGCTCTTGGTTTAGTTTATTCTTTTTGTGTTCTTTTTGTTTTTATTTGGTTGATTTCAGCCCTGAATTTGATTATTTCTTGTCTTCAACTCCTCTTGGGTGAATTTGCTTCTTTTTGTTCTAGAGTTTTTAGATCTGCTGTCAAATTGCTGGTGTATACTCTCTCCACTTTTTTTTTCTTTTTTTTTTTTTTTTTTTTTTTGCAGACACTTAGAGCTATGAGTTTTCCTCTTAGGACTGCTTTAGTTGTGTCCTATAAGATTGCATATGTTGTGGCTTCATTTTCATTAAACTCTAGAAAGTCTTTAATTTCTTTCTTTATTTTTTCCTTTAGCAAGTTATCATTGAGTAGATTATAGTTAAGCTTCCATGTGTATGTGGGCTTTCTATTGTTTATATAGTTATTGAGGAGCAGCCTTAGTCCATGTTGATCTGATAGGATACAAGGAATTATTTTAATCTTCTTGCATCTGTTGAGGCCTGATTTGTGACCAATTATATGGTCAATTTTGGAGAAGTTGCCATGAGGTGCTGAGAAGAAGGTATATCCCTTTGTTATATGATAAAAAGTTCTATAGATATCTGTTAAATCCATCTGTTTCATAACTTCTGTTAGCCTCAGTGTGTCTCTGTCCATTGCACAGAGTGGGGTATTAAAGTCTCCCACTATTATTGTGTGCAGTGCAATGTGTATTTTTAGCTCTAGTAAAGTTTTTTTTTTATTTTATTTTTTTACGAATGTAGATGCCCTTGCATTTGGAGCATAGAGGTTCAGAAATGAGAGGTCATCTTAGTAGATCTTACCTTTGATGTGTATGAAGTGTCCATCCTTATCCTTTTTGATCACTTTAGGTTGAAAGTCGATTTTACTTGATATTAGAATGGCTACTCTGACTTGTTTCTTGGGACCCTTTGCTTGGAACATTACTTTCCAGCCTTTTTTTCTGAGGTAGTGTCTCTCATTGTCACTCAGGTGGATTTTTTGTATGCAACAAAATGTTGGGTCCTGTATATGTACTCAATCTGACAGTATATGTCTTTTTATTGGGGAATTGAGTCCATTGATATTAAGGAAAAGAAATTATTGATTCCTGTTATTTTTGTTGTTAAAGTTGGAATTCTGTTCATGTGGCTATTTAGTTTTGCTGGAAGATTAATTTCTTGCTGTTCTTTGGATATAGTTTCTCTGCTAGTGTTGGAGTTTTCCTTTTATTACCCTTTGAAGGGCAGGATTGGTGAAAAGATATTGTGTAAGTTTGGTTTTGTGGAATACTTTGGTTTCTCCATCTATGGTAATTGAGAGTTTTGCAGGGTACAGTATCCTGGACTGGCATTTGTGTTCTCTTAGGGTTCCTATGACATCTTCCCAGGACCTTCTAGCTTTCATAGTCTCTGGAAAGACTTCTGGTGTAATTTTGATAGGCCTGCCTTTATATGTTACTTGACCTTTTTCCCCTCGCCACTTTTAATATTCTTACTTTGTTTTGTGCATTTGGTGTTTTGACTACTATGTGGTGGGAGGAATTTCTTTTCTTGTCTAAACTATGTGGAGTTCTGTAGGTTTCTTGTATGTTCATGGGCATCCCTTTTTTAAGGTTAGGGATATTTTCTTCTATAATTTTGTTGGAGATATTTACTGGCCCTTTAAGTTGGTAGTCTTCACTCTCTTCTATACCTATTATCCTTAGTTTTGGTCTTCTCATTGTGTCCTGGATTTCCTGGATGTTTTGAATTAGGATCTTTTTGCATTTTACATTTTCTTTGACTGTTGTGCCAATGTTTTCTATTGTATCTTCTGCACCTGAGATTCTCTCTTCTATCTCTTGTATTCTGTTGGTGATGCTTGCTTCTATGATTCCTAACTTCTTTCCTAGGTTTTCTGTTTCCAGCGTTGTCTCTCTTTGTGACTTCTTAATTTTTTTCTACTTCCATTTTTAAGTCCTGGATGATTTTGTTTCATTCCTTAAATTGTTTTGGTGTGCTTTCCTGTAATTCTTTAAGGGATTTTTGTGTTTCGTCTTTAAGGGCTTGTATGTCTTTACCTGTGTTCTCCTGTATTTCTTTAAGGGAGTTATTTATGTCTTTCTTAAATTCCTCTATCACCATCATGAAATATGATTTTTAGATCCAAATCTTGCTTTTCCGGTGTTCTAGGGTATCCAGGACTTGCTGTGGTAGGAGTAAAAGGTCCTGATGATGCCAAGTAGTCTTGTTTTCTGTTGATAATAATCTTGCATCTGCTTTTTGCCATCTGTTGATTTCTGGTGTTAAATGTTCTTGCTGTCTCTGGCTAGAGCTTGTTCCTCCATTGTATCTGTCATCATGTGTCAGAATTTCTGGGAAATCAACTCTCCTCTGGTAAGACCCATATGCAGAGGGTTGTGAATCAACTGTCCCTACTGAGTCCTGGGGTCAGTGCACTCCCTGGAGTCAAGCTTTCTGCTTACAGGAAGGATGCACAAAGAGCTGTGGATCTGCCTTCCCTCCTAGTTGTAGATGGAGGTAGAAAGGATCCTGTCTGAGCTTCCCTGCCACTTCTTTGGCCTGTGCCTCCTGGCTGGTCCTGCCTTGCAAAGTCATCAGGGAGAAAAATCACCAACTCTCTTTATATTCAGTCAGAAAGTTATTATTTTTTGAAGTTGTGCTACTTATATCATATTTAAGGAAGCACTACTTGACCATAAAGGAGACTTAAGTACCCCTCAATGGGTTCATATGGAACACTGCATGGACAGATAAAGCATCATTTACTACAATGTACCTTAATACTTTAAATGAAGAAACAGTAAGTAAATAGCAACATCATATATAGAGAGAAATTTATTATTTTTACCTTTGTGCCTTCAATAGGGTCTGTTATGCAGTAGGGATTTTACTGAAAAATCTGCAATTATATTCCTAACATTCAACTGCTATACTTCTAAAAGGAGACTAGAAACAAAAACAAAACAGAACAAAATAAACTTAGTATTTATTATGACTGTTCATTTTCTAGTTGTACATCCTACCTCTTTCCTTATTTCTCACATTTAAAACATCAGGGCATAACCTACTCCAGGCAATGTACTAATGGAGAATTAACTTTTCACATATATTCTTTCTCAAGGCGTTCAAAGCTCTTATTCTAAGCTTTCACTGCTTGAAGCATCCTACAGTTTTTATCAGCCCATCTTAAGCAGTGAATTTTGCTTGAATTTTGCTTCCCTATCAAACTTTTCCTCTTCGGTCTTATTTCATTGTTTTCTAAGAAAAGGTGATCTTGAGTTTGGTTACAAACCTCTATCTTAATTGTGAGCAAATGAACACATTAAGATTCATGTTTAAATAAGATAGTTGTAAAAATTATTATTTCATAGCTCTATTCATGATGTAAGATTTGGTTAACAATTTTGAATAACCATGGCAGTGGTCTGAATATAATACTATAAGGTAACATGTCTATAAGAAGTATAAACTGATTATCATTTGGCTCTTAAAAATCATTAATGCCTTTACATTAATACAAGTAAGACACTTACAGCCTTACTACTAAATCTGCCCTTATATTACTGTTGTTTATTACATTTTTAGGGTTGAAGATTGAACCTACTATATGATAGGCTAGCAACTAGCCATGAAATATAGTCCCATTTTTTATTGTGATTTTTGTATTTGTGGTTTATTTTTTCAGTTTTTTTAAATCATAGATTTTATTTATTTACATTTCAAGTGTTTCCCCCTTTCCCTGCTTCCCCTCTGCAAACTCACTATACCATCCCCCCTTAACCTGCTTCTATGAGGGTGTTCGCCCTTCCACCTACCCACTCCTGCCTCACTGCCCAAGCAGTCCTCTACACTGGGGCATCAAGCCTTCACAAGACCAAGTGCCTCACTTCCCATTGAAGTCACATAGGTTTCTTAACTGACAGATAGTGTCAGTCCTTCCTCTAAAACTTCATTGGCACTTCATTAAGTGTTCCTCTGTTCAATCTGATAGTTGACTGGGAGCACCTGCATCTATATTGGTCAGGAAGAGCCTCTCAGGAGACAGCTATATTATGGTCCAGACAGCAAGAACTTCTTGGCATCTACTAAAGAGTCTGGGTTTGGTGTCTGCATGTGGGATGATTTTCCAGGTGGTCTCTGTGTGATCTTTCATTCAGTCTCTAGTCCAGTCTTTGTTCCTGTATTTCCTTTACACAGGAACAAATCTGGGTTATAATTTTGGAGATGGTTGTATGGCCCCATCCCTCATCTAGAGGGCCATGTGTAACCCCATTCTAGGGTATTTCAGCTAATGTCATTCCTACGGGGTCCTGGGAGGCTCTTGCTTTCCTGGAATCTGTGACTTCCTGGTTGCTACACACAGATCCCCATCTCCGATTGCTACTCACCTCTGTTCAGCTTCCTGACCCTCTGGACATCTCCTCCATCTTCTCCCATGCCTGATCCTTCCCTTATTTTCCTCCCTCCCCTGTTCTCTTCATCCATGGAGAATTTATTACAGCAATGCAAGCATAGTTCACTATATGCAGATCCATTAAGTGTAATAAATTACAAAATATAGAATTACATTATTTTCCAAAAAGTTCAGAAGTGGCTCTTAACCAAGTCCAACATTAATTCAGAGATAAGGAAACAAAAGAAGTGATAAAAAAAGAAGGAATACATATTGATATTAGAACATTTTCTTTCACAAACCTATTGACAGTACTATGATATATGTAGAAAAAATTACTGTCCATGAAAATCAGAAACAATGTCAGGTAGTTTTTGTGATCCATGTTTTTATTCAAGCACTTTAGAGGCAGAGATCTGAAAATCTCTGTGTGTTTCTTGCAAGTCTACCCTACATTGTGAGTCCAAACCACCAATACCTGATATGGAGACACTACCTTAAAATAAATTAACATAAAGTACAAAAGTATGCCCATTTTCCTAAAACTAACTCAAAATATTCTTTCAAATATCACAAAGGTTTAACATAAATTTAAAGAAAATGATGGGGGAAAAGGAAAAAATATACTCTGATCTTCATTGGGAGTATTAATCTACCAGTACTTCATGGTAAGACCCTGTTTCAACAATATCAAAAACATAGGAAGAATTGTTTAAATCTTCAATTAACTTTAAACCACCAAATTTTTAATCCATCTTTTTCCAGTATTTGCAGCCACTGTAGAACATCTTCACTTCATACACCAGTCCATATTTAAGGTCACTACACATCAATTTATCATTTCTAATCATATTAAGCCAGTGTCTGCATACGCCTCTGTTTTTCATATACAGTTTCTCATGCTTTGTAATAGTAACTTATTCAAGGTCCTATTTGTTATCTGCAATTTTAAGGACATTTTTCCTGTTTCAAATTTCTTCCAATTCCAACTTGCTTCTCTGTTGCTTTAATTATCCTTTGATCATAGGCAAAGTCAGGAGGAAAGGGTGATTTTACATATGGCTTATAGGCATAGAAAGACAAGTGCGAATATCTGGAAACTAGAACTAAAACATACATCTGGAATGAACATCAATTATTGGCTCAATTGCCCACAGTATGATGGGTACTCCTATATCAATTATCAACTAATAAAATGCTTCAAAGATATGAGGACAGTCTAATGTTGACTGAGAAAATATTTCAATTGAAATTTTGTCTGTCTGTTCACAGCACTTAGTGTAAAATTGAAAATAATTAATTAAAATTATCAGGTTGCAATTTCTGTAGTTCTTGCACATAGCTCAATATCAGCTATTTTTCCTGAATTACTAGACTGTCAAAATTATCTAACATTTCTTCAATGCATTTCCAATATTCATAGGTGGTCATTAAACAATGGACAGTGATGGATCAGCTGATGTGCACAAAATGAGATTATTGAAATCTTGATATGCCAATATAAAACATAAAAGAAATATCTAAAACTCATAATCAGTATGTGTCTAATTTTTTTCTCAGATGCCATCCTCTGTTTGCAGTGCAGATTGTAGTCCTGGATTCAGAAGATTCTGGAAGGAGGGAATGGCAGCCTGCTGTTTTGTTTGCAGTCCCTGCCCTGAAAATGAAATTTCTAATGGGACAAGTGAGTTTTTGCTGCTCTAAAAAATCCTGAAATATATACTCCTCTTATACCACATTGGGATGATGAAATCAACTAAAAGACAACTGCAAATATAAATATATTTTAATGATTTTTATAGCTATAACTAGTAAAATATATTATATACCTAATTTACGACTTATAGCTGTAAAAATCATTTAAAAAAACTTGCAAAAACAAACAAACATACCTTGTGCCTTGACCTACATATTGACTCATTGCAAATTCATGTCAGATTACATTTCACAATGAAATACTTTATAAATATAACTATAATTTGACAGAATTCTGCACAAGATTTTCCAAATAATTAATGTATTGTAAAACTACATATATGTTAGATTTTAGTCATAATTTTTGAGAGTATTAATTTTAGTCATATTTCATGAATATATCTGTCCTAAATATGTTTATATACTCGATGTACATATAGGAGCCCATGAAGAACCAAATATATTATCTAATCTACTGGACCAGATCATGAAACTGCTAGGTACAAAATCTTTGTTCTCTGTAAGATTAATACAGAAGATAAAGATATTTACAAATTTATGGGAAAAGGCTGAGTATGTAATATTCAGAGGGACAGGATCAAAGCCAGAAATAATATGAATCAAGCAAGTAGAGGATAAGAGTTGACCCATGATGTTACCATGTGGGGAATTACAACTTAAGAATGGGGTACTATTGTTTAACACAAACCATCTGGGTTACCACTCTTGCTCGAGGACTCCTCTGTTACATTGCTAATTCTATTTCTCAGTACTGATGTCATCCTTGAGTATATTCACAGACACTGAGTCCCATAAGAATGGAGATGAGGCAAGGATGAAAGTGCTCAGCATTTCAAATGAGGAAGGAATCAAGGTGAAGGATTTTTTAGTACAAAGTATCTAAAAGGTTTTGTTTACCTTCAGTGATAATATTAGTGCATTTCATAAACAATAATCAAAATTTTTGTTTCATTATTCCCAGATGAGGAAAATCTTAGGGCTTATTTCTTTAATACTTTCTACTTTTGAAACATAAACATTGTATTTCCTCAAAATCTTAACTTTCTTTTTATGACTTATGACTGGAATCACTTAAGTTCAATAATGCTATTGCTACTTTTACATGAACACATACATATAAATATACACACAGCCGACCTGTTCAATTTAGTGTTGTTTCTATGTCAATGAGTTTGAACTAGTTTATTCTTGAGAAACTATTATAGATTTAACCCCTGTAGAAGTCAGAGTCTCAATGTGTCATAGGGAATGAGTTAACAAAATAGTAAATGATCCTATTAAACAGTGAGTGTAGGGTTTTGTGTTTATAAAATATTCCCAATCTCATTGTAGTTTATAAATGTATCTTCTCTGAATTAAATAATCTACTTGATATTGACATAGAACCAAAAAATGGCTTAGGAAATATTTGCTTTCTGATCACATTATAAATGATATAGTCAACAAAGTTAAAAAGACAAAGAAATAATTGCTTGGTTTTATTTCCTTAAAATCTTTATGAACATTAAGAATTGAAAGCAATGCTGTGCAGCAATATCCTTCACATTACATTCTCAGCATGAAAGGCTGCATTACAAGGTTACTGTCAACACCCTTGCTTGAAATACCCTGTCAATAATATTTCTAAAGCAGCACTAATTATCCTTTCCTTTGGATTTTAGATATGGATCAATGTATGAATTGTCCAGAAAACCAGTATGCCAATTCAGAACAGAACAAATGCATTCAGAAAAGTGTCACCTTTCTAAGCTATGAAGACCCCTTGGGGATGGCTCTTGCCTTAATGGCCTTCTGTTTCTCTGCGTTCACAGCTGTGGTACTTTGGGTCTTTGTGAAGCACCATGACACTCCTATTGTGAAGGCCAATAACAGAATCCTCAGCTACCTATTACTCATGTCACTCATGTTCTGTTTTCTGTGCTCCTTTTTCTTCATTGGCCGTCCTAACAGAGCCACCTGTATCTTACAACAAATCACATTTGGAATTGCATTCACTGTGGCTGTTTCCACAGTACTGGCCAAAACGGTCACTGTGGTTCTGGCATTCAAAGTCACAGATCCAGGAAAAAGATTGAGAAACTTCCTGGTGTCGGGGACACCCAACTACATCATTCCCATATGTTCCCTATTCCAATGTCTTCTGTGTGCAATCTGGCTAGCAGTTTCTCCTCCCTTTGTTGATATTGATGAACACTCTCAGCATGGCCGCATCATCATTGTGTGCAACAAGGGCTCAGTTACTGCATTCTACTGTGTCCTGGGATACTTGGCCTGCCTGGCCCTTGGAAGCTTCACTGTGGCTTTCTTGGCAAAGAATCTGCCTGACACATTCAATGAAGCCAAGTTCTTGACCTTCAGCATGCTAGTGTTCTGCAGTGTCTGGGTCACCTTCCTCCCTGTCTACCACAGTGCCAAGGGCAAGGTCATGGTTGCTGTGGAGATCTTCTCCATCTTGGCATCCAGTGCAGGGATGCTTGGATGCATCTTTGCACCCAAGATCTACATCATTTTAATGAGACCAGAGAGAAATTCTATCCAAAAGATCAGGGAAAAATCATATTTCTGAACAAATATTCCAGGAATTCTGTCAACTATAAAGTTGGTACATACCCACCAAATATTATATTATGTAGTTCATGTATCTAGTTTTAGAATCACTTTCACTGGTTCTTCTAGTAATGTCTAGAAGTATAATATCTACCAATCTTGTGTAAATTGTACATAAAATCTTGTGCTCATTCACCTGCTTCATTTCCTCTGACAGAACTAAAATTCTCAAATTATTATAATTTTATCCATCAGTTTTGCTTTCATGGAGATTTTTCCCCTGGCAACGTCCACTAATAGTTGATAAGGCAGTTGAGTCTATGACTTTGTATAGAAAACAAAATCCAGGACAGACACATAAAAACCATCTATCAACCAGACAATCAATCAGAGAAACAAACTAAATAATCAACAAAGATGAAATCATAACATATTTTCTGATTTATAGTAGGAACTCATACATGACAGAATACTGCCTGTTTCTTCACCTGTTCTTCAAGCTATTGGCCAGTATTCTAAGGAGGAAATGTTCCTTTTTCTCCTCTCAAATACCAAAATATTATATCCAACAATAGGCAAGAGCCAGGGATCCCTGTGGATGAATTGGGAATAGTTGCAAGAAGCAGAGGAGGAAGGCTACCCATAGAAGCCCCACAGTCAGAATTGCTAGTCCACTGCAGTATATCTGTTAGGGGCCTCATATCAACTGGTGTATGCTGCCTGGTTGGTGAGAGATCACAGGGTTTCCTGTTAGTTGAAACTTCTGGTCCTCCTACAGGGTCACCCTCCTCCTTAGCTTCTTCCAGCTTTTATCTAATTCAACCACAGGGTTCAGCAGCTTCTGTCTACTGGTATGGTGTAAGTATCTGCACTTGACACTTTCAGCTGCTTGTTGGAACTTTTGGGACATTTCTTAAGCTTGTTGCAGTAGGGATTACATCTAATGAATGGGGTTAGATTGCTGAACACATACATTCTGTTTTACCATTCTTGTTTGATTGTTGTTGGTTTTCCTGGACATGGTAATTTATCAATATCATCTTCACTTATACTACACTAAAGTATAGGTCTCCCAGAGATGGCTTGGTTTAAAGAGGCATTGCATTAATTACCCTGTGTTTATCAACATTCACAATTGGACCTCAAGGTCTTTTTGATCAACACAGCAAGGTAGTTGTGAATTGTAGTTAACTGTTTTTTAAAATATGTCATCCTTATGTAAATAAAATTTTATTTTTTTGTTCTCCTTCCTCTTAATTGGCCATTCAAACTCTGGCTGCTGGGGCCTGAAGTAAATCTTGTTTTGAGTTTAAGTTACTCTTGCTGTTTAGATTGTGCTGGCCAAAACAATTAGTCTGTGGCTTTCAAAGTCATAGTCACTGGAAGAAAAATGAAGTACACACTGGTTTTACTGGTATCCAAATCTATCATTCCCAATTGTTCCCTCATCATAATTATTCTCTATGCAATCAGGCTGGGAATTTGCATTCTTTCTGTTGATATTAGTGGACATTTGAACAGGCCCGTATCATAGTATGCACCTAGATTACTGCACTTTACTCTGTCTTGGGATACCAGGTCTACCTTGCCTTAATGATCTACACTGTGGTGTTCTTGGCTAATAATCACCCTGACATATTCAACTAAGCTACTTTCTTGACTTTCAGCATGCTAATGTTCTGCCCTGGCTGAGGTATAATTTTTAATGTCCACAATAGCACCCACAGCAAAGACTTGGAGTCCGTTGAAGTCTGCAAAAATACTGGCATTCCATGCACACCTCAGAAGGTGAATCTTTATCTCCATGTGCTTTGCAATTTTGTTAAAGTCAGAAAAAAATCTCTTCAAGATTTAAGAAAAAAAATCGTCTCTGAACCCATCTACTAGGGATTGTAACTGAGAAATATAATGCTGGTTCTGAAACACCTTTTAGCACTCAGTTCAAGATATATGCATTAGATAGTGTTTCTCAGTGTTTCTTTTGTAATGGACCAAGCAAAGCAAAACAAAACAAAACAAAGAGAAACAACTTTTCCTATACATTGTCTCATATAATCATCTACTGATTCACTGATTTTTTTCCAGGCCCTGCTCTTGGATAGTATTGCACATTGGAAGTATTCTTTTCCTACTGTGATCCAGAATAACAGTTATCATGAGCTCAGATAGCTTATTTTGGTATCTGTGTGAATTTGTGACTTTGATATCAGTTGATTACTAAGAGAAAACAGAGGAAGTGTGTGGGAGAGTGAATGACATGCCAATATTCTTCCCCTTTGCATGAGGGAAGACACGTAAATCATTACTCATACTAAATATTAGAGGAGAAGAACTTAAGATAGAGAGAGGAACGTTTTAATTATCACGTAGAATATTGTAGAGCACTGACAGAAATCTCAGTAGTTTTCTCGTGTATTGCTTGTGCATAGGAGCTGCTTGCAGTAGGCAACCTCTGATTTCTGAATTCACATACTTGTACGAATGGTTCCAAGGTATCAGGTGCCCTGTATTCCAACTCTTGTTTTAGAGTCCACCTACACTCACATGTTCACAAACAACACGCTCAGAAAGTACCCATAAACATAACTAAAATTATATGACATTTCTAATTGCTTTAAGAGAGAAACAGCATTCAGACACTGGTTTTATTTTGTCCCATTCATTCAGTGTCCATTTACTCACCTCCTATACTCTGAATATGGATTGTTCTCTCCATAAAATTCCCAGCTCCTCTCAATATAATATTTCATCTGGATCCAATCTATTTATGTCTTTCATTAGAAAGAAATTAAGGGGGGAAGGGAGAAGCTTGCAGGCAGAGAAGCCTGCAGATTGTTAAAAGATCCTGAATAAACCGCTGGAAGAAGAAAAAAAAGAAAGAAAGAAATTAGGATTCTATTGGATATAAATTAAATTTATATTTAAAATACCCTAAGTTGGTGTAAGGTGGACATCAAGTTCATTTAGCCCTTCATTCCCCTAATGACTAAGGACTTTTACTGGATAAGATCAAAAATTCAAGGACCAGCACATATGGTGAGTACTTAGAGAAAGGGGAACACTCATCCATTTCTAGAGCGATTGAAAGCTGGTTCAAGGACTCTGGAACTCAGTATGGAGCTTCCTTAGAATATTGAAAATGGTTCTATCAGAAGGCCAAGTTATACTGCTTCTGATCATATACCCAAAAAATGACTCACCATACCACAAGGACATGTGTTCCACTATGTTCAAACTAGCCTTATTTGTAATAGCCAAGAGCAGGAAACAACAACCCAGATGTCCCTCAATCAAAGAATGGATAGAGAAAATATAGTTCATTTACACAATGAAATACTTTTGATCTATTTTAAATGAGGACATCATGAATGTGCAGGCAATTAGATGGAACATGAGAATATCAACATGAGTGAGGTAACACATTTCCCAAAATTATCTGCATGGTATATATTCACTGATAAGTGGATATTTGCCAAAGTATACAGAATACACAAGATAATTTCCACAGGTCTTAGGAAGTTTAACATACAGGAAGGC
Organism: Montemys delectorum; assembly: GCA_019843815.1. NCBI lineage: Eukaryota > Metazoa > Chordata > Mammalia > Rodentia > Muridae > Montemys > Montemys delectorum. The sequence continues at coordinate 25,101 of JADRCD010154558.1, read as the reverse complement.
CTTAGTGATAAAGTTTCAATCCCACTTAGAAGGAGGAACAAAAGTATCCCAGGCCACACAGAGAGAAGCGTGAGGCAGACAGGAATTGGAACCACATTAGGTGATTGTGGATGTAGGTGATGGAGAGAAATCCACAGAGCCAGGAGAATGAATTGAAATGTGCAGCCTCCATAGGAGGGAGGTGAGTGGACCCTCTAGAAAACACTAGAGATCTGAGATGTGAGCGACTCCCAGGACTCAATGAGGGTAACTTTAGCCAAGTTGCCCAAAAATGGGAAAAGGGAACTCAAAGAGTCCATCTCCAGGAGACAGACATTACCTCAAGTTGGAGGGGCAGGGTTATTAACTCAGAGTCAAAGTTTCTAACTCAGAAATTTTCCTGTTGAGAATAATTGCAAGGCCAAAATGGAGAGGTGACTGAAGGAAAGGTGGTCCACTGACTGGCCCAACTTGTGCTCCAGCTCATGTGGATTGTGGGGAAGAACTAAAGCCTCATAATTTTAATGACACTATAGTATGCTTTCAAAGAACAGCCTATCATTGATGTCCTCTGAGAGACCCTACCAGCAGCTGACTAGGAAACTCGCAGATACTTATACCCAACCACTGAACTGAAGTCAGGGACCACTATGGTTGACTCAGGGCAAGGATTTAAGATGCTGAAGAGGAGGGGCTACCCATAAGATGACCAGAAGTCTCAGCTAACTTGGTATGGGAAATGCCAGGACTGGGATACTAACCAGGAACCATATATGAGCATGGGCCCAGGCACATACATAGCAGAAGACTGCCTGGTCTGGCCTCAGTAAGAGAAGAGGCACCTAATCCTTGACACATTTGAGGCTCCAGAGAAGGGAGATGCCTTATATAGGGCCAGAGTGGAAGGTTAGTCAACACTCTATCAGAGCCAAAGGGGAGGAGGAGTTGGTTGAGGAATTGTGGGAGGGGGAACCAGGAAGGTGTCTAATAACTGGAGTGTAAATAAAAAATAATAATTTAAAAGAAAAAGAAAGGAGCTAGAATGATGGATGACCAGTTTAATACTTCTTGCTTTTGAAGAGGATCTTATTTTAGTTATTAAAAAACCTTATTGGGAATCACAACTCTAGGTAAGTGCTATTCCAGAGTATCTTCTGCCGTCTTCTGGCCTCCATAGGCAGTGCATTCATGTGGTGCACAGACACACAGGTAGGCAAAAATATGTATACAGAATATACAAATTAAATACATTTTTGAAAAGAATTGATATCCTAGCTTCAAAGCAATAGGGCAGAAATAACAAATTCTATCACACACTTTCTTTATGTTTATTAACTCCATAAAATAAGAAGTTAAAGCTGAATGAAATTCGAGAGGCAAATCAAAAACAAAAACAAGCAAACAAACCTAAAAGCCAACAAACTAACAAATAAAAGCCCTCTAAATTAAAATAATACACCAGAATTGAAATATACAACAACAATAGAAGAACATATGTAGTGGAGCCTAAAAGAAAGAACGAGAATCAGAAACTCATACATTACAACATAAAGGAAGTCTATTGGTAAATCGAGCCTTGACAATATAATTCACACATAACACACACACACACATGTTTGTGGTGTGTGTGTATATGTGCCTATATATATATATATGTATGTATGTTTGTTTGTATGTATGTATGTTTGTTTGTTTGTATGTATGTATGTATTAGAAAAAAGTGTTGTAGGCACAAAACCCTGACATAACATTTTTAGACAAGATCCTCCAAAGATGCAATTGCATTCTTTCCGCTTCACTATGTATTTCTGACCACATCATCTAACATTAAGAATAGTTTGCTTCTGGGCCAGTAAACATCTTCAACAAAATTATAGAAGAAAACTTCCCTAACCTAAAGACAGAGATACCCATGAACATACAAGAAGCCTACAGAACTCCAAACAGACTGGACCAGAAAAGAAATTACTCCTGTCACATAATAATAAAAACATCAAATGCACTAACCAAAGAAAGAATTTTAAAAACAATAAGGGAAAAGGGTCAACTAACATATAAAGTCAGGCCTATCAGAATTACACTAGACTTCTCATCGGAGACTATGAAAGCTAGAAGATCCTAGGCAGATGTCATACAGACCCTACAAGAACACAAATGCCAGCCCAGGCTACTATACCCAGCAAAACTCTCAATTACCATAGATGGAGAAAACAAGATGTTCCATGACAAAACAAAATTTACACAATATCTTTCCACAAATCCAGCCCTACAAAGGATAATAGATAGAAAACATAAAGAGTAAAACTACACCCTAGAAGAAGCAAGAAAGTAATCTTTCAATAAACCCACACAAACCTAATTCCACCTCTTACAACAAAAACAACAGGAAGTAGCAATTACTTTTCTTAATATCTTTTTAAAATTATTTTTATTAGATATTTTCTTTATTTACATGTCATATGACTTCTCCTTTCCCAGTTTCCCCTCCAAAAAACAAACAAACAAACAAACAAACAAAAACAAGAACAAACCCCTGTTGCCTCCCCCCTCCTCATGCTTGCCAACCCACTCTCTCCCACTCACTGGCCCTGGTATTCCCCTACACTGGAGCACAGAACCTTCACAGGGCCAAGGGCCTTTCCTCTCATTGATGATCGACTTTGCAATCCTCTACTATACACATGCTGCGAAAACAATTATTCCCTCCATGTATAGTCCTTGGTTGGTGGTTGAGTCCCTGGGAGCTCTGAGGGTACTAGTTAGTTCATACTGTTGTTTGTCCTAAGGGGCTGCAAACCCTTCAGCTCCTTTGGTCACTTCTCTAACGCCTTCATTGGGGACCCTGTACTCAGTTCAATGGATGGCTGTGAGCCTCTACATCTGTATTAGTCAGGTACTGTCAGAGCCTCTCAGGAGATAATTATATTAGGCTGGCTTGTCCTTCCTTCAGTCTCTGCTCCATAGTTAATCTCTGGAACTCCTTCCATGGGTATTTTGTTCCCCCTTTTAAGAAGGAATTAAATGTCCACATTTGGGTCTTCCTTCTTCTTGAGTTTCTTCGGGTTTGTGGGTTTTCTTCCTGTATTCTGAACTTCTTGGCTAATAACCATTTACCAGAGAGTGCATACCATGTGTGTTCTTTTGTGATTGGGTTACCTCACTCAGGATGATATTCTCCAGATCCATCTATTTCCCTAAGAATTTCATAAATTCGTTGTTTTTAATAGCTGAGTAGTACTCCATTGTGTAGATGTACCACAATTTCTGTATCCATTCCTCTGTCGAGGGACATCTGGGTTGTTTCCAGTTTCTGGCTATTATAAATAAGGGTGCTATGAACATGGTGGAGCATGTATCCTTATTACATATTGGAGCATCTTCTGGGTATATGCCCAGGAGTGGTATAGCTGGGTCCTCTGGTAGAACTATGTCCAATTTCCGGAGTGGTTGTACCAGCTTGGAATCCCACCAGCAATGAAGGAGTGTTCCTCATTCTCCACAACCTCTCCAGCATCTGCTGAGTTTTTTATCCTAGCCAATCTGACTGGTGTGAGGTGGAATCTCAGAGTTGTTTTGATTTGCATTTCCCTGATGAATAAGGATGTTGAACATTTCTTTAGGTGCTTCTCAGCCATTCGGTATTCATCAGTTGAGAATTCTTTGTTTAGCTCTGTACCCCATTTTTAATAGGGTTATTTGGTTCTCTGGAGTCTAACTTCTTAAGTTCTTTGTTTACATTGGATATTAGCCCTCTATCAGATATAGGATTGGTAAAGATCTTTTCCCAATTTGTTGGTTGCCGTTTTGTCCTATTGACAGTGTCTTTTGCCTTACAGAAGCTTTGCAACTTTATGAGGTTCCATTTGTCAATTCTTGATCTTAGAGCAGAAGCTATTGGCATTCTGTTCAGGAAATTTTCCCCTGGGCCTATGTGCTTGAGGCTCTTTCCCACTTTCTTTTCTATTAGTTTCAGTGTACCTGGTTTGATATGAAGGTCCCTGATCCACTTGGACTTGAGCTTTGTACAAGGAGATAGGAATGGATCGATTTGCATTTTTCTACATCCTAACCACTAGTTGAGCCAGCACTATTTGCTCAAAATGCTGTCTTTTTTCCACTGGATGGTTTTAGCTCCATTGTCAAAGATCAAGTGACCATTGGTGTATGGGTTCATTTCTAGGTCTTCAATTCTGTTCCATTGATCTACCTGCCTGTCACTGTACCAATCCCATGCAGTTTTTATCACAATTGCTCTGTAGTACAGCTTAAGGTCCAGGATTGTGATTCCACCAGAGGTTTCTTTAGTGTTGAGAATAGTTTTGGCTATCCTGTTTTGTTGTTGTTGTTGTTGTTGTTGCTGTTATTTTTTTGTTGTTGTTATTTTTTGTTGTTGTTGTTCCAGATGAATTTGCAAATTACTCTTTCTAAGTCTGTGAAGAATTGAGTTGGAATTTTGATGGGGATTGCATTGAATCTGTAGATTGCCTTCAGTAAGATTGCCATTTTTACTATATTAATCCTGCCATTCCACGAGCATGGGAGATCTTTCCATCTTCTGAGATTGATTTCCTTCTTCAGATACTTGAAGTTCTTGTCAAGCATATCTTTTACTTGTTTAGTTAGAGTCACACCAAGGTATTTTATATTATTTGTAACTATTGTGAAGGGAGTTGTTTCCCTAATTTTTTTCTTGCCTGTTTATCCTTTATGTAGAGGAAGGCCCCTGATTTGCTTGACTTAATTTTATATCCAGCTACTTTGCTGAAGTTGTTTATCAGGTTTAGGAGCTCTCTGGTGAAAATTTTGGGGTCACTTAAGTAAACTATCATATCATCAGCAAATAGTGATAATTTGACTTCTTCCTTTTCAATTTGTATCCCTTTGATCTCCTTTTGTTCTCTAATTGCTCTGGCTAGGACTTCAAGTACAATATTGAATAGGGAGGGAGGGAGTGGGCAGCCTTATCTAGTTCCTGATTTTAGTGGGATTGCTTCAAGTTTCTCTCCATTTAGTTTGATGTTGACTACTGGCTTTCTGTATATTGCTTTTACTTTGTTTAAGTGTGGGCCTTGAATTCCTGATCTTTCCAAGACTTCCATCATGAAGGGATGTTCAATTTGTCAAATGCTTTCTCAGCATCTAATGAGATGATCGTATGTTGTTTTTTTCTTTGATTTTGTTTATATAGTGAATTTCGGTGATGGATTTCCGTATATTGAACCATCCCTGCATACCTGGGATGAAGCTTACTTGATCATGGTGGATGATCGCTTTGATTTGTTCTTTGACTCGGTTTGCCAGAATTTTATTGAGTATTCCCGCATTGATATTCATAAGGGAAATTGGTCTGCAGTTCTCTCTCTTCGTTAGGTCTTTGTGTGGCTTAGGCATAAGAGTAATTGTGGCTTCATAGAATGAATTGGGTAGAACTATTTCTGTTTCTATTCTGTGGAGTAGTTAGGAGTATTGGTATTAGGTCTTCTTTGAAGGTCTGATAAAACTCTGCACTAAACCCATCTGGTCCTGGGCTTTTTTTTTTGGTTGGGAGACTATTAATGACTGTTTCTATTTCATGAGCAGATATGGGACTGTGTAGATCGTTGATCCGATTTTGATTTAACTTTGGTATCTGATATATGTCCAGAAAATTGTCCAGTTCATCCAGGTTTTTGAGTTTTATTGGGTATAGGCTCTTGAAGTAGGATCTCATGATTTTTTGGACTTCCTCAGTGTCTGCTGCTATGTCTCCCTTCTCATTTCTGATGCTGTCAACCAGGACACTGTCTCTGTGCCCTCCAGTTAGTCTGGCCAAGGGTCTATCCACCTTGTTAATTTTCTCAAAGAACAAGCTCCTGGTTTGGTTGATTCTTTGTATCATTCTTTTTGTTTCTATTTGGTTGATTTCTGCCCTGAGTTTGATTATTTCCTGCCTTTGACTCCTCTTGGGTGAATTTGCTTCTTTTTGGTCTAGCACTTTCTGGTGTGCTCTCAAATTGCTGGTGTATGCTCTCTCCAGTTTTTCTTTTTCTTTTTTTTTTTTTTTTTTTTTTTTTTGGAGACACTTGAAGCTATTAGTTTTCCTCATAGGACTGCTTTCATTGTGTCCCATAAGTTTGGGTATGTTGTGGCTTCACTTTCATTAATCTCTAGAAAGTCTTTAATTTCTTTCTTTATTTCTTTCTTGACCAAGTTACTATTGAGTAGAGTGTTTTAAGCTTCCACATGTATGTGGGCATTCTATTGTTTATGTTGTTATTGAGGAGCAGCCTTAGTCCATGGTGATCTGATAGAATACAAGGAATTATTTCAATCTTCTTGTATCTGTTGAGGCCTGATTTGTGACCCCAAGAGAACACAAATGCCAGCTCAGACTACTATACTCAGCAAAACTCTCAATCACCATAGATGGAGAAACCAAATTATTCCATGACAAAGCCAAATACACACAATATATTTCCACAAATCCAGCCATTCAAAGGGTAATAAATGGAGAACTCCAACACAAGGAGTGGAACTACATCCCTGAAAAACAAAAATGTAATCTTCCAACACAACTAAAAGAAGATAGCCACATGAACAGAATTCCAGCTCTAACAACAAAAACAACAGTAAGCAACAATTACTTTTTCTTAATATCTATTAATATCAATGGACACAATTCCCCAATAAAAATACATAGACTATCAGATTGGGTACATAAACGGGACCCAACATTTTGTTGCATACAGAAAACCCACCTCAGTGACAAAGGCAGACACTATCTCAAAATAAAAGGCTGGAAAACAATTCTCCAAGCCAATGGTCCCAAGAAAAAAGCTGGAGTAGCCATTCTAATAGCAAATAAAATCGACTTTCACCCCAAAGTAATCAAAAAAGATAAGGAGGGACACTTTATATTCATCAAAGGCATGACCTACCAAGATGAACTCTCAATTCTGAATCTCTATGTTCCAAATCAAAGAGCATCTACATTCATAAAAGAAACTTTACTAAAGCTCAAGGCACACATTGCACTGCACACAATAATAGTGGGAGATTTCAACACCCCACTCTCTACAATGGACAGATCATGGACAGTGAGACTAACAGAAGTTATGAAACAGATGGATTTAACAGATATCTATAGAACTTTTTATCCTAAAACAAAAGGATATACCTTCTTCTCAGCACCTCATGGTACCTTCTCCAAAATTGACCATATAATTGGTCACAAATCAGGCCTCATCAGATACAAGAAGATTGAAATAATTCCTTGTATCCTTTCAGAATATAACTTCTTTTTAGCACATCACAGAACTACATACAGAATTGACTATCTACTCTGTTACAAAGAATGCCTCAACAGATATTGTATTTTAGCAGAGAGCATTGATTAAAACTGGATTTCGCCCACCCCCGGTCTGGGTTTCCCAGTCGGCCTCCTGAGGCCAATGCACAACATGGTGGTGCTGGTCGTCTGCCGGGGGTTGAGGACTGAGGCGTGTTATTGAGTTGTGGCACGGGGAAGGAGACCTTAGATTGGCCTCACTCAGATGACAGGTAGGCGGGCAGCGCCGCTGGCCCCAAGGTGGTGCATGGCCTCCTCATTGCTGTCTCCAGTTTTTACTGCTTCCCAAACCCAGTCTCAGGGGGGAAACAACGAAAGGTCAGGCCAGATTGTCCCGCCTATCTTCGTCCTGGGCCGGTTCTCGTGAGTGGCTCACTTTTAGAATTGACTTTAGCCACGTGTAGCGTCCATAGCTGCGGTACAGGCCCTGGGGGAGATTAATATCCTGGCAGGAGAGATGACCAAGGTCGGGGACCTGCAGAGGAATGACGGGCCCGAGCAAGACAGGCTTCCAGAAAGATCCTGAAGACAGAAGTGTGCCTCCTATGTGTTGGTCCTGAGGCCCTGGAGCTTCAGTGCCTCACTCACCCCTGTGGCCCTGGGCAGTGCCTTGGCCTATAGATCCCAGGGTGTCCTGGATCCTAGGCTGTTGTTGGGTTGTGCAGTGGCTGTCCTGGCTGTGCACGGGGCCGGCAATTTGGTCAACACTTACTATGACTTTTCCAAGGGCATTGACCTCAAAAAGAGTGATGACAGAACTCTGGTGGACAGAATTTTGGAACCCCAGGATGTTGTTCGGTTTGGAGTCTTCCTCTACACTTTGGGCTGTGTCTGTGCTGCTTGTCTCTACTACCTGTCCACTCTGAAACTGGAGCACCTGGCTCTCATCTACTTTGGAGGCCTGTCTGGCTCCTTTCTCTACACAGAAGGAATTGGATTCAAGTATGTGGCACTGGGAGACCTTGTCATCCTCATCACTTTCGGTCCGCTGGCTGTGATGTTTGCCTACGCTGTCCAGGTGGGATCCTTGGCCATCTTCCCTCTAATCTACGCCATCCCTCTGGCCCTCAGCACGGAGGCCATTCTCCATTCCAACAACACCAGGGACATAGAATCTGACCGGGAGGCTGGTATCGTCATGCTGGCCATCCTTATCGGGCCCACCTTCTCCTATGTCCTCTACAACACGATGCTATTTCTGCCCTACCTAATCTTCACCATCCTGGTCACATACTGCAGCATTAGTCTGGCGCTGCCCCTACTCACCATCTCTATGGCCTTCTCCCTCGAGAGGCAGTTCCGCAGCCAGGCGTTCAACAACCTGCCCCGGAAGACAGGCAAGCTCAACCTCCTGCTGGGGCTTTTCTATGTTTTTTGGCATCATCCTGGCACCAGCAGGCAGCCTGCCCAGACTCTGAGGAGACCAGCAGCTCCCACCACAGCACAGCCCCTCCTTAGGAGGTAAAGAAGCCAGAGGCTAAGAAGGAGTGCCACTGGCCAGGGTGCGTGCCCAGCATAGGCTGCAAACTCCTGCCCTTGTGTCGGGGTTATCTTCCTAAAGATAATCTTCTTGTGATTTGTGTCCCATGTTACGGGGAACCCCGAAACCACTCTAGTGTCTAAAGTGAATTGGGCACACGGTCCCTGTGTTATCTATAATCTCCACTAGAGGGTGTCGTCAGGCCACTTTAGGATGGAGGTTCATTTCCCTACTTGTTCTAGACAGAATGCCCTGACAATTTGTGATGGAGCTGTGTCCCAAAAGAGCCATAGTGGCTAGGCATGGTATTGCCCTGTTACCTCGGCACGTAGGAAATTGTACTAATTGGTGCCAGGTCCCATTCATACAGAGCACCTGTCCCCTGAATGTGCTGCCTGCTGGAGAAGGGCGCTCATTAACAGCATGTGCTCCTGGCTTTTTGTGTAGTTGGTGGTTCAGTCGTTTATGTCCTTCATGTCTCCCTTCACTCCTCACCACTGTGGAGGAAAGTGTCGGATCACCCTGAAGCAAGCCTGGGGCGGTTGAGAAAAGTGCTCCGATTTTACTAAAACCTGGCATGGGGTGGAGTGAGGGGACTGCTTCCCTCTGTAGACTCCACTAGGATGGCAGTAATTTTTGGGACCTGAAGTGGCAGTGGGATGGGCATTTAGAGCCCACTGGGGTGGCAAAGCCCCAGCTGTCTCCCCTGGTATTCCTCTTGCCTACCCAGCATCTCTGTCCCTCCATCTGGGTCCAGACTGTGAGCAACAATAACACACGAGTCAGGGACACTTACCCCTATCTACAGAGTCACAAGATGGGCAAAGCAGAGGCCTTCTGAGTGTACGAGCCAGTGGACAACAACCCCAGCCACACTCAGCCAGAACGAGAGGCCTTGCCAGTGAAAGAACTATGAACATGGGTCCTTCATCTCTCTGTGCACTGTTGCCTTATTCAGAGTGTGACTTCAGTGAGGTCACATCCAAAGGACCAGAGGTGTCTCCCTCTCTCCTGTACACTCTCTGAGTATAACATCTTGCATGGAGATGATCATACCATCTCCAGTGTGCTTTACTCTGATCAGCTGTCCTGGAGGGGGCTGCCGGCTCTTAGCCTGCAGAAAACTACCTTGAGTTAGCACTGGGTCACTTCCGTGGAAAAACATTTAAACATTGGCCAGAGTTCCTCTATAGTCAGGGTGGTTTGTTTACCAGAGAGCCGGGGTCCCTGCACTTGGATCAGGGTACAGAAACCTAGGAAAGGAGAGGAGCGTTCTTTCCTGTGCTCCCCAGCATGCCGGGTTTGTGGCATCTAGTGCACTTGAGTGTCCTGCCTATGACCCCTGCTTGGGGCTGATCATTGTCACCCAGAGCCTGTAGGACCAATGACTCTCATTGTCCATAAGCCAGGCCTGACACGTGGCTACCCGTGTAAGAGTAGTGTCTACACCGAGCTCTGGTGCAGATTTTAAGTGACTTATTTTTATATCCCATCCCCAGAGGCCATATTTGGTGCCACATTTTGCATACAGACCACCATAATTTGTATTATGTCTCCTGATTTAATAAAGATTTCCTGTAGATTTATTAATTAAAATAAGAGAAAACATAAAAAAACAAAAACAAAAATAAAAAAACTGGATTTCAAGAATAATAGAAAAAGAAAAAAATAAATGCCTTCCAACTCATGGAAATCAAACAACCTCCACTGAACGAGCAATGTGTAAAGGAAGAGAAAAGAAAGAAATGAAAGACTTTCTAGAATGCAGTGAAGATGAAAACACAACATTATACCCACCATCATAGGACACAATGAAATCCCTGCTAATAATAAAGCTAATAGCATTAATCCCTCCATATATGAATTGGAGAAGTCTCACAATAGCATATCAAATGCAGAACTGTAAACTCTAGGAAAAATGAAAAACAAACCTTCCCAAGTAGACTAGAGAACAGGGAAAAATCAAACTCAGGGCTGACATCAATAAAACAGAAAATGAAAAGGAGAGAGAACAATTCACAGAATCTGGGAAAGTAAGAGCGGGTGCTTTAAGAAATTGAGAAGATTGACAAACACTCAGCCAATCTAACTCAAATGCAAAGAAACACTTTTCCAATCAACAAATCAAGATAAATAGGGAGATATCGTAAGAGAAAAATTAGGAAATAAAAAGAACATTGTTGAGACTGCTATAGAGTATGGAGACTGCTATAGAGTATGGAGACTTTTGAACTTGAACTAAATGTACCCTGCATTATGCTATGTTTAGGTATGGCCCCCATAGACTCATGCATTTGAACAAGCCTATGGGGGTCAGGGAGGGGAATGTGATGGTTTATATATGATTGGCCCAGGGAGTGGCACTATTAGAAAGTATGGCCATGTTGGAGTAGGTGTGTCACTGTGGCTATGGTCTTAAGACCCTCACCCTAGCTACCTGGACATCAGTATTCTGCTGGCAGTTTTCAAAGGAAGATGTAGAAGTCTCAGCTTCTTCAGCCCCACATCTGCCTGCCTGGATGCTGCCATGTTCCCACCTTGATTATAAGGGACTGAACCTCTGAACCTTTAAGCCAGTTCCAATTAAATGTTGTCCTTATAAAAAAAGAAAAAAGAAAAAGAAAAATTAGGAAATAAAAGAATCATTAGGTCTTCAAGAACCATTAGCTACTTCAAAAGCCTATAATCCAGAAAATTGGAATATCTATGGGAATGGAATGATTTTCTTGATAATTATGAACTACCAAAGGTCACATAGAATATGTAATTAGTTGTATAATCCAAAGGTTATAGAAGCAGTCATTAAAGTCTCCCAAACACAAAATATAAAATCTCAGGGCCAGAAGGATTTTGCACACTATTCTTCCAGACTTTCATTAAGGAGCTAAATCCATTACTCTTCAAACAGTTCCACAATATAGATACAGAAGGCTCATTACCACACTTATTCCATGAGGACACAGTTATCCTGATATCTAAAACACACAAAGTTTTTACATAGAAAGAGAATTTCAGATAATGTCTGTTATGAACATAGATGAAAAATACTCAACAAAATACTTGGAAGTGAATCCAAGAACACATTAAAGACACAATTAACCATAATCAAGTAGGCCTTGTACCAGGTGTGCATGGATGGTTCCATATACAAAACATCAACATAATCCACCATAAAAACAATTTGCAAGAAATATACTCCATGATTATCTTATTTGATGCTAAAATTTTTTGACAAAATGCAACACCCCTTCATATAAAAGGTCTTGAAGGGATGAGGTATACATGATACATAACTAAACATAATTTAAGCAATGTATAGCAAGGCAAGAGCCAACATCAAATTAGTGGAAGTATATTTAAGAAAATTCAGGAAAATTGAGGTTGTTTTTCTCTACATAACTATTCAATATACTACTTGGAATCCTATCTAGAGCAGTAAGTAAATTATAGTTGTAAAGTCAATGCAAATTTAAAAGAAATACATGAAAGATTTCCTATTCACAGGTATGATTGTATACATGAGGGATTCTAAACTGTGATTGTAAACTTCTACCAGAGAACTCCTTCAGCTGAAAAACACCTGCAACGAAGCTTCTGGATTCACAATCATCTCCAAAAGAACCACTGACCTTCTTTTTTCCAAATATAGAAGTTTTGAAAGAATTAGACAAGTAAAATGTTTTTTACAATACTAATTGCTTGTACAATAATATAAAATGTTTTGGTACAACTTTAAACAAGCATGTGATAGACATGTATGGAAAATTGTTTAAGTCTCTGAAGAAAGAAATTTAAGTGGCATCAGAATTTGGAAAGACCCCAATGATCATGGATAGGTACATTAACATAGTAAAAAATGGCCATCTTATCAAAGGCAATTTACAGATTCAATGCAAAACAAACAAAAATTTAATATTATCCTTTAGAGTCCTTGAAAGAGCAATTCTCAACTTCATATAAGAAAAACTAAGCTCAGGATAATTAAAGCAGTCATGTACAAAAGATAAATAAAAGGAATTTCTGGAGGTACAATGAACCCTGATTTCAAGCTGTAGAAAAGGCCAGTAGTACTAAATACTATGTAGTTTGAAAAATGGAGTCAAACTCAAAATTGAGAAACAAGCCAACTAAACTAAAGGCATCTGATTTTTGAAGAAGCAGCCAAAACTAAGCTGTGTAAAAGAGAAAGCATCTTCAGTAAACAATGCTGGACAAACCGGATGAAAAAAGCAAATAGATCAATATCCATCAGCCTGCACAAAACTCAAGACCATGTGAATCAAAGACTGCAGCATGAAACCTGTCACACAAAGGAATTGAATAAGTACTTAAGCACTTTGGCACAGGAAACAACTTTATAAACAGAACACTAATAACTCAGGCATTGATATTAACAGTTACTAATTGTGACCCTCATTAAATGGAAAATCTACTGTAAGGCACAGGAAAGCATCAAAAACACAAAATGGCAACCTACAAACAAGAAAAATATCATCACCAACCCTACACCTGACAGAGTGCTATAATCCCAAATATATAAAGAACTGACTAAATTAGAGACCAACAAAAGAAGTAAACCAATTTAAAAGTAGGGTTCAGACTAATACAGAAGTAGAGGCTCACAGCCATCCATTGGAATGAGTACAGGTTCCCCAATGAAGGAGCTAGAGAAAGGACCCAAGGAGCTGAAGGGTTTGCAGCCCCTTAGGACAAACAACAATATGAACTAACTAGTACCCTCAGATCTCCCAGGGACTAAAACACCAACCAAAGAGTACACATGGTGGGACAAATGGCTCCAGCAGCATGTGTATAGCAGAGGATGGTCAAGTCGGTCATCAATGGGAGTAGAGGTCCTTGGCCCTGTGAAGGGTCTATGCCCCCAGTGTAGGGGAATGCCAGGGCCAGTAAGCAGGAGAGGATGGGGTGGTGAGCAGGGGAAGAGGGGAGGGAACAGGAGTTTGTTTTAGTTTTGGGTTTTTCTTCTTTCTTTCTTTCTTTTTCTTTTCTCTCTTTCTTTCTTTCTTTTTTTTTTTTTTTTTTTTTTTTTTGGAGGGGAACCTGGGAAAGGAGATATTGTACATTAAGAAAACATCTAATAAAGAAAATATCTGATAAAAGAAAAAAAAGTAGGGTTCAGTGCTAAGCAGAGAATTCTCAACACAGGAAGGTGAAATGCCCTAGAGACAATAGAAGAAAAGGTCAAAATTCTTAGTCATCAAGGAAATTCTAATCAAAAATGTCTCTGAACTCAATTCACGTAAATGACACCTGTAAGAATAGCTGAGATAAAAACACAAGTCATAGCAAATGGTGCCATAGATTTGGAGCGAGGGGAACAGATATCAATTTCTGGTAGGAATACAAACTTGTACCATTACTTTGGAAAAATATATTGTGGTTTCTCAGACAATTGTGACTAGTTCTGTCTCAAGACCCAGTTATGCCATGCCTGGGTATATACCCAAAATTTGCTCTACCACCTCTCGATGACACTTGTTCAACTATATTTATAGCAGCTTCGTTCTTAATAACCAGAAACTTGGAACAACACATACCTCCTTCACCTGAAGCATGGATGAATAAGATGTTCTTTTACACACTGAAGTACTATTAAGCCATTAAATACAGGGCATCATGAATTTTGTAAGAAATTTGAAGGCACTGATAAATAGCATCCAGTGTGAAGTAACCCAGATTGAAAAAATAAAGCATTGAATAGCCTCACTTATTAGTGGACCTTTTTCCAGCCTTTTACTCTGAGGTAGTGACTCTCCTTATTATTGAGATGTGTTTCTTGTATGCATCAAAATGCTGAATTCTGTTTGTATGTTCAGTCTGTTAGCATATATCTTTTTATAGGTTAGTTGAGTCCATTAATATTGAAAGATGTTAAACATAGATGACTGTTAGTTCCTTTTGTTTGCTTTTGTAGTTGACATTATGTGCATGTCACAGAAATTTATTTTTAATTTATATTTTGTTTTCCTTATTCACTTAAATCCTGCTCGATGACTTTCTCTCACTTAGCCCCTCCCATAATCCTTCCAGCTTCTCCTATCTGATACTCCTCTTAGTGGGTGGGGATTCCCTGGGTATCTCGCTGGCACTTCAAATCTCTGTAAGTCTAGGGACCTGTTCTCTGACTAAGACCTGAAAAAGCACCCCAGCTGGAAGAAGATATCCCAATTAAAGGCAACACCTTTTGTCACACCCACTTTCAACAATAGCACTAAGGAATTAGATGGCTAAATCTGGCATCCAAAGATAAATAGCTTCACTATTGCATATAGTATAAGGCTCAAAAATCAATAATACACATACCATAATTTAAATTAAATAATTCAATTGAATTATACAAAGACTCACGACAGAAAATTTGTGGGGCAATGGGGCAGTTCTGACAGCCAAAGTCCAGTAGAGCAAACTACTTTGAACCCCGGAGACCTACTGAGCATTTGCTCAGAGGGACGGAAGGCGTTCGGTGAATCGCTCCTGCCATGGCTCAGATTTCAGCCCAACCCCCTGACAATGACCCCCAGCAGGAGAGATGTGTAATATTAGTCAAGCCCTCTAACATGCAAATAAAGATTCTCAGCCCAAACCAATGAGAAATAACTGCTGCCAAAATATGAATGACCCCCCAAAACTATATATATATGTATGGTATCCAGGGAAGTAAAGCGTGTGAAAGATCTACTCCTTGGTTTGAGCCTTTTGTTCTAGAGCTGTAACACTTGGGAAGAGGTCTGCTCTCCCGAAACGTGGCCTGAAGCTGCGCCACATTCACGGGCTAGTCGCCCTGCCAGCCCAGCCCAACCCGACTCAGGGCAGCATGGAGAAACAGAGCATCTTGAAAGACAGGGTAGAGACGCCCGGTCCGTGCTTGCTCGATACTATGCACAAGAGCTCCTCCAATCAAGCCAGTCCAGAGACCTCCGTGGGAAGCCGCAGGCAATAAGACCCGCAAAAATTGATTTTCTCTTATTTTTTTTTTCATTTTATTTCCATTTAAAATTGTTTTTCTGTCATTGTACAACCCGATTAGGGTTTTTCCTATCTCTACTCCTCCCAGCTCCTTCACACATCCCTCCTGAACACTATAATTCTATCTCTCATTAGAAAACAGTCTTCTATGGGATATTTTTAGAATAATATATAATAATATAAAATATAGTAAGATGAAACAAATATTAACATATAGGTATTAGATAAAAATAAATGAACATAACAAAAATGCGCAAAAGAAGGCACAAAATCCAGAGTATCATGTGTTCACATACAAATATCATTGAAAAGTCTAACTTGCAAGAGATAATATATATGCAAAGAATTTTAGGTTAAAAATAGATAGAAGGTATTTTTTTCACAAAAACTTGGGGGGCAAAAGATTAGAAGAGGGGACAATTAGTAGAATATAAAGTGAATATGTGAAAAGAATAAATTTTTAATTATTACTGCATTAGAGGTGGGGCAAGTGTCCACTTCTGCTTTCAGATCTTGCTCTCTAAGAATAGCAAACTCATGAAATTGTTGCTCCTATTGCCTTGATCTCTGTGTTTTGTTTTGTGTATCATTTCTGTTCATTTAGAAAGCCATGTTTCTTTGTTGTCCTCGATCACCTCCCACTCTCACAATTTTCTATTTCCTCTTCTATGGTGGTTCCTGAAGTCTGAAGAGAGAGGAATTGGAAGATGAAATCCCCTTTAGTCCCCAAATTCTGACTCTGTTCATAATGTCTGCTGTTGTTCTCAGAATTTCTTTCCATCTGCTAATGAAGGAAGATTCTCTGTTGATGACAGAGGAAGACACATTTAAAAAAAAAAGTATTACACAATGAAACTACAAGTCATTTTATTGCCGTATTATTATTTTTTAAAGATTTATTTATTTATTTTATCTGTATGAGTACACTGTAGCTGTACAGATGGCCATGAGCCATCATGTGGCTGCTGGGAATTGAACTCAGGACAGGCCCACTTGCTCCGGCCCCGCTCACGTAATTCACTGTAGCTGTCTTCAGATGCACCAGAAGAGGGCATCAAATGTTATTAAGGTTGGTTGTGAGCCAACATGTGGTTGCTGGAATCCGAACTCAGGATCTTCAGAAGAGCAGTCAGTGCTCTTACCCACTAAGCCATCTCGCCAGCCCTGTATTATTATTATTATTATTATTGTTGTTGTTGTTGTTGTTGTTGTTGTTGTACAATAGAAGTTTTTACTTTTGTAGGTACAGGGATTATCTAGTTTCTGATTTTTGGTATACAGTATTGGTGGGTTCAGTCCTTTGTAGTGTTTACTCACACAAATCAGATTATCTTTGCTTCCCTGCCCTACAAACATTGTGCCACTGATGCCCTAGTTATCTTGTAGACAAAAGAATATTTTTGGTCACGATCTTGTTAAGGAGCACAGTAGCTTCCTGTATGAAAGACACTAGAAATTGTAAATATTCTGTGGCAGCACCAGCTCAAAAATCTAACATAGATTGCCCAGTAACATACTGTGTAGACCACACTGACATCATAACTACATAGTTCTCACTAACTCTCTTTCCTGAATTCTAGATTTATAAAAATTTAACTCAATGTACATCCAATTTCTCCTCCGTTATCCTATTCAATTTTTTATTGAATAGAAAAAACAGTAAATAGCTAGTCTCTCTGGGCTGTCGTCCTGACCTTGGGTGCAAGCTCAACAGCAATCCCACAACACCCAGAGGAAGCTCCACTTCCAAGTGCTCTGACACACCAGGATCAGAGGTGAGGAAGACCCAACATATGTCCCAAAACCTGGAGTAACTAGGACCAGTGGGACTAGGCACACAGGAACTCCGCCAGCCCAGTGGCTCTGGTGCCTTAAGGTCTCTCTGGGCTGGTGTCCTGAGCAGACCTTGGGCACAAGTACCACAGCCAGTAAGTACCACAACACCCAGAGGAAGCTGCACTCCCAGGTGCTCTAACAAGCCCAGGGTCACAGGATCCCAAAATCACAGGATCACAGAGACAGTTTGACTCTGAGGAGTTCTGACACAATCAGGATAAAAGGAAGGAAAGGCTCCAGTCAGATTTAGCAAGGGCAGGTAGCACTAGAGATAATCATATGGTGGGGGAGGGGGAGCTTAAGAAAATAAACAACACAAACCAAGGTTACTTGGCATCATCAGAACACAATTCTCCCACCATAGGAAGTCCTGGACACAGCATTACAGCGGAAACGCAAGATTCAGATATAAAATCACTTCTCATGGTGATGATACAGGACTTTAAGAAAGGCATAAATAGCACTCTCAAAGAAATACAGGAGAACACTCGTAAACAGCTAGAAGCCCTTCAAGAGGAAACACAAAAATGCCTTAAAGAACTACAGGAAAACACAATCAAACAGGTGAAGAAAACGAGAAAAACCATTCAGAATCTAAAAATAGAAATAGAAACGATAAAGAAATCAGAAAGACAGACAACCCTGGAGATACAAAACCTAGGGAAGAAGTCAGGAGTCATAGATGCAAACACCACCAACAGAATACAAGAGATAGAAGAGAGAATCTCAGAGGCAGAAGACATCATACAAAACATTGACACAACAGTCAAAGAAAATGCAAAAAGCAAAAAGCTTCTAATTCAAAACATCCAAGAAATCCAGGATGCAATGAGAAGACCAAACCTCAAGATAATAGCATAGAAGAGAATGAAGATTCCCAAGGTAATGGGCCAGTAAATATCTTCAAAAAAATTACAGAAGAAAACTTCCCTAACCTAAAGAAAGAGATGCCCATTAACATACAAGAAGCCTACAGAACTCCAAATAGATTGGACCAGAAAAGAAATTCCTCCTGTCACATAATAATCAAAACACCAAATGCACTAAACAAAGAAAGAATTTTAAAAACAATAATGGAAAAAGGTCAAGTAACATATAAAGGCAGGCCTATCAGAATTACACCAGACTTCTCACCAGAGACTATGAAAGCTAGAAGATCCTGGGCAGATGTCATACAGACTCTACAAGAACAGAAATGCCAGCCCAGGCTACTATACCCAGCAAAACTCTCAATTACCATAGATGGAGAAAACAAGATATTCGACAAAACCAAATTTACACAATATCTTTCTACAAATTCAGCCTTACAAAGGATAATAGACAGAAAACATAAGGAGCAAAACTACACCCTAGAAGAAGCAAGAAAGTAATCTTTCAACAAATCCACACAAATTTAATTCCACTTCTTACAACAAAAACAACAGGAAGTGACAATTACTTTTTCTTAATATGAAAATTAATATTAGCAACATATCCTAATCGATTCAAATCCAAAAATATAAAGAATTAGAAATTTATTGATTGTCATCCAATGGTCTCTCTAATTTGGTAATTGAAGAAATAGGTCCAATATTCAACAATCTATATACACTTTCAGCTTGTTTGTTCGTGACAGTGTCTGGCTGTGTACAACATAAGGGTCTTGAAATCTTGCTTTTCCTATCTCAGCCTCTCTATTAGTAGTACTATTTATTTCATGTTTTTACATTATACTATGGTTTTTAGACCAGCTTATATATTTCAAAAGTATTTATATACCCAAAAGAAACAGAAGATTAACTTGGGAGGTGGCTCTTAAGAGAACAACAAAGAGTGAGACTGAATGCTTTGCTTGACGTTTGTAACTCTTGTATGAAGTCTAAAGAAGAAATTATAAGTTACTCTTTCTCTGAGATGAATGCTTTTCCAAATTATCACAGCTAATGAATCAAATTCTTACCCTCACCTAATATCTATGCCACCCTCCAAGCAGAACCATTGTTCATTGAAACAGTTGGTGAATGACTTTATGGATAGACCATCTTATTACATACACCATTTCTTAAATGAATGTAACCTGTTCTCTGTGGGCTGAAAATAAAGTCACTCACTCAATTCAAATAGCTTTGACCATAACAGGAAGTCTGTATCCAAAAATCGTGCCTACAATTTATTTCTTAGTGCAGCAGAATTGTCAACTCCTAGCTTAGCTATGATGGAGGTAAAATCCTTTGGTGATGTGAGGGTTATTCAAGTACAGCCTTATTTCAGTGAAATCCAATGTCTAAAAATTGTTCTTATTTTGGGCTTGTACCACAGTAAGAGCCACGATTTTAAACTCTACTAAATACAAAACAAACAAACAAAAAGATTTTGTATATTTATGTTTATTTAAGAAAATATTAGCTTACAAGTCACAGAGGAGTTGCAGGGCAGCAGGAACAGCATCCTTTCAACCTCTGTGTGAGAGTGGTTGAACTGCAACACTCTCTGCCCCTTCCCTACTAGTGGAGAGCCTGCCTCCAGGGAGGGCTTTAACCCAGGGACTCTGGTGAGATCCCCCATTTTCTCTCCAGTGACTTTCTAAGGCAGGACCAGCCAGGAGGCACAGGCCTCAGGAATTGCAGGGCGGGATCCCAGGGCAGCAGGGACAGGATCCTCTCAGCCTCCAAGTGACAGCAGTGGATCTGCACTCCTCACTGCTCCTTCCCTGCAAGTGGAGAGCCTGCCTCCAGGGAGTGTTTTAACACAGGGACTCACCCATCTGCTCCTGGGATTTACCAGAGGATATCTGACCTCCCAGAAGTACTGACACAGACTTACAGACCCACAGGTGGAATAAGCTCTAGTCAGAGACAGCAAGAACATCTAACAACAGAGATCAACAGATGTCGAAAAGCAAAGGCAAGTATCCTACCAACAGAAACCAAGACTACTTGGCTTCATCAGAATCTAATACTCCAAACACAGCAAGTCCTGGATATCCCAAAACACCACAAAAGCAAGATTTGGATCTAAAATCATATCTCATGATGGTGCTAGAGAAATTTAAGAAGGACATGAATAACTCCTTTAAAGAATACAGGAGAACACAGGTAAAGAGGTACAAGCTCTTAAGGAAGAAACAAAAAATATCCCATAAAGAATTACAGGAGATCACTAGCAAACAAGTAGAAACCCTTAAAGAGGAAACGCAAAAATCCCTTAAAGAACTACAGGAAAACACAATCAAACCGGTGAAGGAATTGAGCAAAACCATCCAGGACCTAAAAATGGAAGTAGAGACAATTAAGAAATCACAAAGAGAAACAGATCAGGAGTTAGAAATCTTAGGAAAAAAGTCAGGAAAAAGAGATGCAAGCATCACAAACAGAATACAAGAGATAGAAGAGAGAATCTCAGGGGCAGAAGATACCATAGAAAGAATTGATACAACAGCCAAAGAAAATGTAAAATGCAAAAAGATCCTAGTCCAAAACTTCCAGGAAATCCAGGACACGTTGAGAAAAACAAACCTAAGGATAATAGGTATAGAAGAGAGTGAAGACCTCCAACTTAAAGGGCCAGTAAATATCTTCAACAAAATTATAGAAGAAAACTTCCCTAACCTAAATAAAGAGATGCCCATGAACATACAAGAAGCCTATAAAACTCCAAATAGCCTGGACCAGAAAAGAAATTCCTCTGGCCACATAGTAGTCAAAACAACAAATGCACAAAACAAAGAAAGAATACTAAAAGCAGTAAGGGAAAAAAGTCAAGTAACATATAAAGGCAGGCCTATCAGAATTATATTAGACTTCTCACCGGAGACTATGAAAGCTAGACGATCCTCGGCAGATGTCATACAGACCCTAAGAGAACACAAATGCCAGCCTAGACTACTATACCCAGCAAAACTCTCCATCACCATACATGGAGAAACCAAAGTATTCCATGACAAAACCAAATACACACAATACATTTCAAAAAATCCAGCCCCTCAAAGGGTAATAAATGGAATACTCCAACACAAGGAGGGGAACTACATCCCTGAAAAAGCAAAAATGTAATGTTCCAAAAAAACTAAAAGAAGATAGCCACATGAATGGAATTCCAGCTCTAACAACAAAAATAACAGGAAGCAACAATTACTTTTTCTTAATATCTGTTAATATCAATGGGCTCAATTCCCCAATAAAAATACATAGACTATCAGATTGGGTACGAAAACAGGGCTCAACATTTTGTTACATACAGGAAATATACCTCAGTGACAAAGACAGACACTACCTCAGAATAAAAGGCTGGAAAACAATTCTCCAAACCAATAGTCCCAAGAAAAAAAGCTGGAGTAGCCATTCTAACATCAAATAAAATCGACTTTCACCCTAAAGTGATCAAGAAATATAAAGAGGGACACTTCATATTGATCAAAGGTATGATCTACTAAGAGGTTCTCAATTCTGAACCTCTATGCTCCAAATCAAAGGGCATCTACATTCATTAAAAAAAAAAAAACTTTACTAAGGCTCAAAGCACACATTACAACGCACACAATAGTAGTGGGAGATTTCAACACCCCACTCTCTACAATGGATAGATCATGGAAACAGAAACTAAACCAGGACATAGTGAGACTAACAGAAGTTATGAAACAGATGGATTTAACAGATATCTATAGAACTTTTTATCCTAAAACAAAAGGATATACCTTCTTCTCAGCATCTCATGGCACTTTCTCCAAAATTGATCATATAATTGATCACAAATCAGGCCTCAACAGCTACAAGAAGACTGAAATAATTTCTTGTATCCTATCAGATCACCATGGACTAAGACTGCTCCTCAATAACAACATAAACAATAGAAAGCCCACATACATGTGGAAACTTAACAACACTCTACTTAATGATAACTTAGGTCAAAGAAGAGATAAAGAAATTAAAGACTTTCTAGAGTTTAATGAAAGTGAAGCCACAACATACCCAAACTTACAGGACACAATTAAAACACTCCTAAGAGGAAAATTCATAGCTTTAAGTGCCTACAAAAAGAAATTGGAGAGCACATACACCAGCATTTTGACAGCACACCTGAAAGCGCTAGACCAAAAAGAAGCAAATTCACCCAAGAGGAGTCAAAGGCAAGAAATACTCAAACTCAGGACTGAAATCAACCAAATAGAAACAAAAAGAACTATAAAAAGAATCAATCGAACCAGGAATTGGTTCTTTGAGAAAATTAACAAAATAGATAAACCCTTAGCCAGACTAACTAGAGGGCACAGAGATAGTATCCTAATTAACAAGATCAGAAAAGAAAAGGGAGACATAACAGACACTGAGGAAATCCAAAAAAAATCATGAGCTCCTACTACAAAAGCCTATACAAAACAAAACTGGAAAACCTGGATGAAATGGACATTTTTCTAGACAGATACCAGGTACCAAAGTTAAATCAAGATCAGATCAACCATCTAAACAGTCCCATATCAGCTAATGAAATAGGAACAATCACTTACAGTCTCCCAACCAAAAAAGGACCAGATGGGTTTAGTGTAGAGTTTTATCAAACCTTCAAAGAAGATCTAATACCAATACTCCTTAAACTATACCACAACATAGAAACTGAAGGCACTCTACCCAATTCCTTATATGAAGCCACAATTACTCTTATACCTAAATCACACAGAGACCTAAGGAAGAAAGAAAACTTCAGACCAATTTCCCTTATACATATTGATGCAAAAATACTCAATAAAATTCTTGCAAACTGAATCAAAGAACACATTAAAACATGCATTCACCATGATCAAGTAGGCTTTATCCCAGGGTTGCAGGGATGGTCAATATATGGAAATCCATCAATGTAATTCACTTCATAAACAAACTCAAAGAAAAAAAAACATATGATCATCTCATTAGATTCTGAAAAAGCATTTGACAAAATCCAACACCCCTTCCTGATAAAAGTCTTGGTAAGATCAGGAATTCAAGGCCCATATTTGAACATAGTAAAAGCAATATACAGAAAACTGGTAACCAACATCAAACTAAATGGAGAGAAACTTGAAGCAATTCCTCTAAAATCAGGGACTAGACAAGGCTGCCCACTCTCTCCCTATCTATTCAATATTGTACTTGAAGTCCTAGCCAGAGCAATTAGGCAACAAAAGGAGATCAAAGGGATATGAATTGGAAAGGAAGAAGTCAAATTATCACTATTTGCTGATGATATGATAGTACACATAAGTGACCCCAAAAATTCCACCAGAGAGCTCATAAACCTGATAAACAACTTCAGCAAAGTAACTGGATATAAAATTAACTCAAGCAAATCAGAGGCCTTCCTCTACACAAAGGACAAACAGGCTGTAAAAGAAATTAGGGAAACAACACCCTTCACAATAGTTACAAATAATACAAAATACCTTGATGTGACTCTAACTAAGCAAGTAAAAGATCTGTATGACAAGAACTTCAAGTGTCTGAAGAAGGAAATTGAAGATCTCAGAAGATGGAAAGATCTCCCATGCTCATGGATTGGCAGGATTAATATACTAAAAATGGCCATCTTACGGAATGCAATCTACAGATTCAATGCAAACCCCATCAAAATTCCAACTCAATTCTTCACAGACTTAGAAAGAGCAATTTGCAAATTCATCTGGAACAACAAAAAAATCCAGGACAGCCAAAACTATTCTCAACAATAAAGGAACCTCTGGTGGAATCACCATCCTAGACCTTAAGCTGTACTACAGAGCAACTGTGATAAAAAAAACTGCATGGTATTGGTACAGTAACAGGCAGGTAGATCAATGGAATAGAATTGAAGATCCAGAAATGAACCCATGCACCAATGGTCACTTGATCTTTGACAAAGGAACTAAAACCATACAGTGGAAAAAAGACAGCATTTTCAACAGATGGTGCTGGCTCAACTGGCGGTCAGCATGTAGAAAAATGCAAATCGATCCATTCCTATCTCCTTGTACAAAGCTCAAGTCCAAGTGGATCAGGGACCTCCACATCTAACAAGATACACTGAAACTAATAGAAAATAAAGTGGGGAAGAACCTTGAGCAAATAGGTACAGGGAAAAATTTCCTGAAGAAGACGCCAATAGCTTCTGCTCTAAGATCAAGAATTGACAAATGGGACCTCATAATGTACCCCATTTTTTAATAGGGCTATTTGGTTCTCTGGAGTCTAACTTCTTGAGTTCTTTGTATACATTGGATATTAGCCCTCTATCGGATATAGGATTGGTAAAGATCTTTTCCCAATTTGTTGGTTGCCCTTTTTGTCCTATTGACTGTGTCTTTTGACTTACAGAAGCTTTGTAACTTTATGAGGTCCCATTTGTCAATTCTTGATCTTAGAGCAGAAGCTATTGGCGTCTTCTTCAGGAAATTTTTCCCTGTACCTATTTGCTCAAGGTTCTTCCCCACTTTATTTTCTATTAGTTTCAGTGTATCTTGTCAGATGTGGAGGTCCCTGATCCACTTGGACTTGAGCTTTGTACAAGG
>JADRCD010154556.1:0-41024 GCA_019843815.1 Montemys delectorum | reverse complement strand
TGTGTGTGTGTGTGTGTGTGTGTGTGTGTGTGTATGTGTGTATGAAATAAGGTGGGGAAGATAAAGGAATTTCAAAACAGCTGTACAGAGTACTAACAAGTTTTTTCTGGGTAAAAGATAAATGAATTTTTTTCCATTTAAGTAAAAAAAGAATAGACATTAATTATACAATTCACTACTCTTTTGTTTTGTGCACACTTCCCTGTATTTCAATAAGGGGCATGATGTCAATATATTGACCATGACATGCATAGTTTCTCTTTGTTGCTGCAGTTCTGTAGCTGGCACAGTTTTATGTAGTTTTCTCCCATCTATACTTGGTCATTGCCACGCTTAGTATAGGTCCCCTAAGAGATAACATTTCATGCGCATGGTCTCTTCTTTACCAAAATGGCCACTGGGCTCTAGGTTTACTCATGCTGATGGGGAAACTGGCCATTACCGCTCTAATGTTGTCAAGCATTTATCTAGTACCCAATACGTGCCAGGCACCTGGGCTAACAAAAGCCAAATTAGGGCTGAGAGATGGCTCAGGAGGTAAGAGGTTAAGAGCTCATACTGCTATTACAAAGGACTCAAGTTCATTTGTAAGCACTCACTATGAGTGGCTCACAAACACCTGTAGCCTAGCTCAGGGGGAGATGATATCTGTTCTTCATGGGTACCTGCACACACACGTACACATACACACACACACACACACACACACACACACACATTCACTCAAAAATAAAATAGATCTTAAAACGAAGGAAAGGCCAAACCAGAAAGAGCCATCGAAGTCCACAATAAGATGTGCTTCCCTCTACTAATTATATCTAGGTCACAATCACTATAAATTATTAAATGACAGTCTCTTCTCTCCCTCACTCCTCCCCAATTTTCTCCCTCACACCTTCTCCCTCCTAAAATTTAAGACAGAACCACACTAATGCCCAGGCTTGCCTTGAGTTCACTCTGAAAATCACACTCTCCTTGGACTTGTTATCCTCTAGCTTCAGCCCCTAAATATCTGGTGCTACCAGCTTGTGCCTCTAAGCCTGACAGTTTCCATGTGACTTTCAATAATGGCACACATAAGTGCTAATGATGTAGCTGGGGGTGGTTGTACACGTTTTTATTCCTGAGTGCTGTGGAGCCTGAAGCAAGACGATTACTTGAACCCGGAGGTAATAGAGAACACAGTGAGTCTTTGTCTAGGATGGTTACAATGACAAAGATGATTGCGCTGTATAGTCTAGTATCCATGTGGAAGAAATAGAGGACATTATAGCTCATGTTTGAATAACAGGGGGATGAGCTTAAAGCAAACTTGTAAGTGCCAGAACTTAAACATTTTGTGATAGATATCTCCTTAAGCATCTTGCATGTGTCACTCTTCCTTCAAAAGAGAGAATCTTCCATTTATACCAGAGACCTTTCTCATCTCCAAGACCCCAGCAGACAAGTGGACATGCCTGACCCACCAATGAAGCGTTTATTTTTCCTATCTTTTCCATTAAAAGCTGAAACATTTGCATTTTAAAATTATGATGATGATGATAAAGATGGTGTGTGTGTGTGTGTGTGTGCGTGTGTGTGTGTGTGTGTGTGTGCGTGTGTGTGTGTGTGTGTGTGTGTGTGTGTGTGTGTGAATCTGTGTAGAACCAAGGGCAACAACTCTATGGGGCTGGTTCTTCCTTTCTCCCTTTCTGTGGATTCTAGAGATCACCCTTAGGCTTCCAGGCTATAACATCAAGTACTTTGACCAGCTAAGCCATCTCACTGGACCAAAGCTGGAGTGTTTGTAAGGCTATGGGTAAAGGTAGGTTAAGTTACAGGTTCTACTTACTCGTAAGCTAAGTAGTCCAACTCCCATTTTCTCAGGCTCAGCAGGGCTGGACCCAGGACAGTCACTCCATCCCCATCACAACACACTGCAGATTGCTGCCTGCTCTGCCCTGCGCTATTCTTGTCTCTGAGTCCTTCCCTCCTGCTTCCTGCCTACATACAGGTTAGCCAGGGGTCTGCTTGCCCCCTCTTCTTCTGGAGGCAGCTCTTGGATTTACTAGAGGCAAATCCTTCCAGCTGGTCTCAGTTGTCCACCCTGCTGCTTTCCAGATGCCCAGCCAGGGCTTTCTTCTCTCCTTGCAAGACATGTGGCAATGAGGAGGGTAGAAGACAGTGAAGGACTTCCACTGGATTTGAACCTTTGGAGGGAAGCTGAAATCTCCTTTAAAACTGTATTCTGAGCTGCTTCTACTTAACTCTGTTGAAGGGATGAGAACTTACTGGACGTTTCTTGAAATCTTTGTAGAAGTGGCTGTTTGAAAAGCATTATTTATGAATTAAGAAATAGCATCTGCCCCATTTTCTCTTTTCTCCTTCTTAAAGTAGAAAAAATAATTAAATCTGTGATTCAGTTCAACATGCCTCTACACGGAGAAAAATTACACTGATAGTAGCCATTAATCTCTTTCACATATTTCAAAATAAATGCAGCCTCTAGACAGGACATCCACCTCAGCAGACAATTATTTTCGTTCAGCAGGAGCAGCTTAAGCCTCAAATAACTAATTGAGTCAATGAATATTTATGAACCTTAGAGGAAGTTTATATAGTCTCAAAACATCCGATCATCCACTTTTTCAACAGCAATGTATTTTTTTTTTGTAACTTAAAAAAGTTTTATTTTCACATTTAAAGGACCTTGTTAAACCCAACCCTGCCTGACATTTTAAAATTGTGGATCACATTTCATCGTTTAGTCATAAAACATTTAGTCTAAATCTCCATAGGTGGTTATATTATCAATAACTCTGTTTTCAGATTGGGGCAAATTTCCATAATTTAATCTTTTGGAAACCTTGTATATGATTACATTATTCAAATAATGTACTATATTTTAAATTTATGAATAAATGTACATTGTAAGCAGTGGATGAAAAAAATAATAAAATTGAGAAATTTAGTTAAAGAAATTTCAGAGCTTTGTATGGTCTCCCAGAGCTGTAATTTCTTTCTTACCTGGAATTTAACCCAGTAGCTGGAGACAGGCCATCAGTGATCATATTATCAATTTATGGCCAGGTAAAAGGGATGATTATTCAGAATTTCCATTACCTGGGATAACTGGTAAGAAGTCATGAAAACAGAGGTAAGAAGTCAGCCTGAGCATTCACAAATGCCCAGTGCTTTTATATTTCTACACACATATCTTTTTTCCTTTCAGTTGATTCAGTGCATCTTCTGCAATATGGTCCTAGACTGAGTCCACCCCGAAGCAATCTCAGGTCAGTAGTATTCCTTTGAGAAGCAGTTATGCTTGTTTTCATATCTGGCTGTGTTCCCAAGTCCCTCGTGCATAATTAAGGGTCAATACCATGCTCCTTCCAGGCACCGAATTACAGATTTCTTATTACATTGTAGCGTTAATATTTTGAGAACTGAGACAGACATTTCTCCCAGTAGGGGACATTGCTTAGTCAACAGTTTTCTTATCAAATATTTACGCAGTTCAGGAAATTGAACATTACTGAGGAGATTCAAGAAGTGATTTCCAGCACACAGCAATCCAGAATTTATCCTTTAAAAACATGCTGTAGTTTGAATTCAAGAAGGAAAACTGAATATCTGCAAACATTTTATTATCAGCTTAAAATAATTCTAGAGTTGTAAATACATTTAACTGCTTCATGATTAAAAAGACATGATTCTGAGAGCTTATTTCCATATCTACTTTCGCCTTTTATTGCTATTAAAACCCAAGTCCTTTTGTTTGATGTGGCGCTGAAAAGGCAGAGAACTGAAAAGACACGGCTTTAGAGGTGTCAAAGGAAGAAAACCCTACAATTACCATCTGACAGGTATTTCAATCATTTACCTACAGCTTTATTTAAAATTACTGACAGGGACAGGGGAGTTTTCAGTTTGAAAAACAATGAAAAGCACCATTTGCCAAATGCAAGGTCAGGTGAGTGACAATGAGGCCTGTAGCTTAAACTGTGACTAACACAAATAGTTACTACAAATTAAGTAAGTAAGTAGTGTTTTCAAAGCACTTCCAAAACCGGCCTATAGCTTCCAAAAGAACTTGGAGAATTGCAAGTGCCCTTTGTGTTTACCAAGCAGTGGCTATATTGGACAAAGTGTAAAGCTAAGGAGTCAGTTTCCCTTACAAGTCTCTCCTCTCCATACCACACGAAGCTTCCACCTAAGCCCTGGCCTTCTCTTTTGGACCCCTTTAGTGGCCTCCCTGACTTAGACTCATGGCCCCTTGTGAGCTCCTTTGCTGACTGTAGCTCATGCTTGATACAGTTTCCAACTATTCGAAAGAGAGAGGCCTATTGTTTGTCTTCAATACCACTTCAAATTGTTTGCAAGGTAAGTACCTACTGTGTGTCTTCAATCATGAGCTGTTACTAGAGCTATGGCAGACATGCCTCGATTTGGCCTTGCAGATTCATGTCCCAAATATGATTCCACTTTGTTTTGGTTTTGGTTTTATATGTTTTTTTTTGTTGTTGTTGTTTGTTTTTTGTTTTTGTCACAAGCCCACAAACAGTAATAGCCAATGTCTATAAATGATGTCATACATTTTAAACATTTAAATAAATGTAGGCCCATTTTGATATCTTAACTAATTTAAATTTGTAGCATGAATGCATGAGTTATGATAAGCTACATAAGGTGAAAAGTGAAAGGCTTACAGTTTGATTAAGAAGGTTAAATTGATAAAATAATTTCCATATATATTAAAAGACTTCGGAGTAGAATCTTACAGCCAGCCTCTGTAAAAGAGAGACAGACACACATTTTTTTCTTCTCTTTAAATCTTTTTTTTAGCTTAGGAATTTCAATGGTTTCTAATAAATATTTATTAAATTTTAAATAACTCTTATGAACAGTTACTGAATGAAACTTTTCCCTAGTGCATTCTTAAAGTTGCTGACATGTAGAGAAATAGCCTGAGAGTAATTCAGTTCTACACATATATCATGCAATCATTTTTCCGAAGTCTTAGAGTTATAGAGCACAATGAGATGACTACCCTTCAAACTCTTACTGAAGCAAGAAGTAGACATCATAAGCTATGTGGTTTGCTATTTTTCATAAATCCTTTAATTCTGTTCCATTAACTTTATCTATTTGTAAGCTAATGACTCCAGAGAACTGGTTCGTGAGAGAGCATTGTATTGAGAAGAGACAGAAGAGAGACAAGCACTATGGAGCTGCTCTGTGATACTAGTTGTCAAAACTGTGTGACAAGATCCACAGTATAATATCTTAGAACACTGATGAAATCAATAAATAGGCAAATAAGTGGTGATTAGTAAACATAAATTCATAACAGATGAAAATAATATTTGTTTTCACATGTGAACTCAAATTCCAGATGGACTAAAGAATCTTATGTTTTAAATCTCTAATTTTAAAGAGTGTGATTACAGATACAGTAATAGGAGTGAAAAAATAAATTATTGGTGAGAAATGTATCTGAAATTTTTGTTTAGAAAAAAATGGTTCAAGTAAAACATTGGAACGTTATTTTTGATGAGTGAATAGATTTTCATGCGATAGTACAGTAACATAAAAACAAACAAACAAACAATGGTCTCTTCCCTTTTGCAAATGAGTAGAAGGTAAAAACAGTTGTTCATAACTTTAACAAACCTCTCTTCCACCTTGTGAGACCTCACATGATGCCTCTTCTAGGAGGCCTCGCTCTCCTACTTGGCGTAAAGAAAGCAATATCTGCTAATTGCTCTGAGTGACTTATTCACACTGCTGTATTTTCAATAAATCCTTTTGTCATTTGTCCTTATATGCCTGTTTCTTTTGTAAACCAATCAACTAATGCTTCTTTCTATTTCCAAAGTCTGAGAATGTGTGCTCTGTATGATAGACATTAGATCAATGTTTGCTAACTGAAATGAAAACTCACAAAGAATCATCTACTCTAAAATTATTAAGAGTTAGGATGTGTCAAATGGAGAACGCTTCCAAACTCTGGGAAATGACACATGCTAATAGTATATCCCCTATTCTGGCTTTTAGAAAGGACACAGTGGAAAGTGACAAGAATGTGTGGGGAAGACGTGGTAGAAAGTGAAGTGAGTGGTTGTGGAATGAAAGGAAGCTAATACTGGGAGTGTATTTTTGGTGCAAACAACCAGGGTAGAAATGTAGCCCCTGTGTGCCTACTGTCTTGAATGAGTGCTTCTGAATGGCTGGATGAGGAGACTGACTAGAAACCCTGATCCCTTTTATCATTTGGCCCTAGAATCTTTACTGTATTGGATAGAAGAGTTTGTGCCAACTATAGTAAAAGAGAAAAAAGAATAGAGTTACTGGCTTATATCACTTTCCCCTGTGTTCTGTGGAAGGGAGAACTCATCATGTGAACTTTGTAGGAGTGAGACAGCAAGGAATATAGTCCCCAAGTCTAGTTACTTCAGAGTAACTGTTCTAGAATGGGGAGCTTAACTTAGATGGACAGTTAGAAGACCATTCCTAAGTATGTTTTGATGACTCTAACACAGATAACTTGGATATACTATAATCTGTCATGAAATAGAAGTACCAGAAGACAGGCACACTTACAACATGATCACCAGAAAAAGGCAAGAAAGACGATAAAATTTAGAGCTATGCTTCTTTCTAAATTTAGAGACCAAGTAGTTGTACTTGCTTCCTGATCTGGCAACAGGTAGCTTTCCAGCAATGACTCTCAGACACTAGTAATTATTGGACATGCTGTGCATAGAGCACTAATGTGACAATTGTGACACTCAGCAATGCAACAGGATGTGTGTGTATGTGACATCTTAGAAGTATTCAGTCTAATGGAGAGGAAAGCACAAAAGCACACTGACAAAATATCCATAGATACAATTCTTGGGAGGGTTAGTTCTCTTTCTTACTCTGTGTTTTCACATCATTCTTACTGATGTGAATAGAGCTTTTCCAGTTGAAGTCTTGCCTATAATGTGGGATAGAATTTCTTCATGTCTTCTTTGTTATCAATAAGCATGGAGCCAATTCCTTCCATGTTTTCGTTGGTTCCATTCTGTTGTTAGTGTAGTTAACATCATGGCCACATGTGCTAACAGTATATTGAGTCTACCTCCTCCCTTACCCAAGAAGATTCTAAATGTACTCCGTAAATGTTCGAGTCAAAATGGTCTCTTAAACTAGGAATAGTATTGGAAATAGGCAATAGCGAATTTCCTTCAGAGCTATTTAAACCTTATAATTTCTATTTAAAGGTCTCCATTGTACTATTTGCTGGTATTCAAAATAAATATCACATTTATCCAAGCACAGAGATAAATGCTTTTGACCCCAACATTTAGACTAAGGAGCAGGAGGTTCGTGGATTTAGAGCTAGTCTATCTTCATGGCAAAAGCAATTCTCCAAAAGCCACAAATAATTTTTTAAACTGTTAAGCATTTACAAGGTGAATATCTCAGTGCTGAATATTGTTAGGTTTATAAAGTTTACTTTGCTATCCTAAGCTAAAGATTTTTAGAATTGTAGTGGGGATGAGAGAAGAATATAGATGAAGATCACACACACACACACACACACACACACACTTACATATACTTATGAACAAAAGAGAGAAAGGAAAAGGGAAGGAGGGGGCAAGAATGAGAGAAGATGGGGAAGGCAAAAGAAGGAAGAGTTGGGGCCTGTGTGCATAAAAGAAATTAACCCACATTATGTCACTTTCCTTGGGATACTTTTTTATTGTAGGATTCAGAAATTCATATACTTTCCCCAGAGTTATTAAGTATTTTGATTAATAATAGAAAATTTTATAGCAAGAATGGAATGAGAAACTTATAGAGAAATCTGAAATATTGGGTGTTTTTGAAAATTTCTCACTATGCTCATGTTATCTATAGGTCTCTATAAACTAGCATTTCTAAATAAAACATAGAATACCTTGTTAAATATGGAGCACAGGTGAATATTTTCTTATGTAATCATTTCCCAAAGAAAGCAAACAAAAATATTATGAACTTATTCATCATTTGTCTGAAATTCCATCAAATCCTACTTTGTAGTGTTGGCAAGGTTATTGAAACATTTGTAAGATATTACACCATGTGCTTATCATTCTCGCAGAACTGCCCTTAGAACAGATTAGTCAAAACAATGGTTAAGAAGTTAATGGAGTTGGTTCATCATTGATACTGGATCAATGACAGTCCTTTCTACTCTGGGTGTGTTTAATTCCTGAGAGGAAGTAGAGTACTCCATGCTCCTATCAGAGTAATTACTAATGTCAAAAAAAAAAAAAAAAAGGGCACCATCTTCAGGCTTCTTCCTTCTCTTCCCACTACTGATATGAGTCTCTTGGAGGGCAATTTAATAGTCAAGTGCAACTAACCAGTCAAACAGCTCTCCATTAGGCACCCATAAATCAACAAGATTAACATCAACAGTAACTGTGAAGCCATAAATATCTCTATATTTGCAGCATTGCAGTTTTGAAATCTTTTCCGAATCCGTTAGCACATTTGACTCCCGAAGCATCTTGATGGAGACTTTCCTATTTCAGTACCACACAGGGGGATTCTTGATCTCAGCTCAAGTGTGAATTACCTCTGCAGCTGCAAATGTTGCTCTGCATTGGAGGACGTGTGCTTTATGGATGAGTTAATTATTATGCAGGATGGTGCTGGATCACACGGATGTGTAGTGGCTGCTAATGAGAAGTCATAAATCAAGCTCCTTAATGCTTAGCTCAAGCTGCCACACACAGTTCTCTTGAAATATCTAAGTGTAGCTGTGTGTGTGTGTGCATATATTTGCAATGACCATTTCTGCTAGCTGCTTCCCAAACTTCTGTTAAAATATTCAGAAGAGAACCAGTCTTTCCTCTTTCAGGGTTGCCTTTGTTTTCCTAAAAGTCCCACATACAGGCAGAGCTCTTGGGAATGTGAGGAAGGGGTAGACTGTCTGAGAATGTCACAAAGTCCAACTTCTGCTAGGTTTTCCAGGGACATCAAGGAGTTGTAGGGGGATGACCATTTCCCTATAATGAAGACGCATGTTTTGTTTGATTTTTTTCTCCTAACCTCAGCTAGGAGCAAAATCATTAAATGCCTAAACCCTTTAGGCACTGGAGACTACTTTAAGGATTTTAACGTGCCATGGTCCTATCTACTTTATCAAATCAATCTCAAATATCTATACCCTGAGAATTGTTTTAACTTACTGAACCCCTGGAAAGTCGTGAAGCAATCAGCTAAAAGACGTTGTTTGGGTAAGGAGAAAATGTGGGTGAGGTTGGCCACAGACATTTTTATATTCATTCAGTTATTTATCATTTATAGAACTAAAATGGAGTGCCGACTAAGTAGTCTTTGAGAGATGCTTGAGTATGGAGAAAAATCTTAGTCCTATCCAGCCAGCACTGTGGACGCATTGGATCTGAAGAAGCAATGGTCACATCAGACAGAATGAAAAAGTGGATAAGACATATAGGGGTCATCGTTAGGAGAACAGTGAGAAGCTGTTGACCCTAATGACTGGAAAGGTGGGCATTTAAGGGATACTTGCCTCGTGAATAGCCTTAGACTCCATTCACATTACAGATGGAGGAGACACAGAAGAAGTGAGCATTAGCTGCTTGGTGAGAGTGCAGAATCGAGAAAGAGGCCGCATTCTGATGGGAAAACAGTATCACTCAGACAACTGTCGTCATTTTGGATGGCAGCTCTTGGCCTGGTTGACTATCCTCTAAAAGGCGCATGAGGTCATTATAGGGCATCTACTTCTTAAACAGTACATGGGAAGATGGGAGCTTTCAATAAGAGTGTCATAAAAGCCTTGGCATGAAAGGGCTCAGAAGGAAAGACAGGGGAGCTGACACGCTGAAAAAGTAACTGGTAGCTGACACAGGACATGACTTCTTCCCCTGAGAGACTCTGAGGTCCCGGAGATCAGGACACCATCTGCTTGCATATCACTTGTGGTGACCATGAGATGGCTCAGAGGTTAAAAGAAGATGACTCCAATCCTCTGTGTCCTGAATGAAACCTTGTCGCTACATTCAGCAGACAACAGCCTTCATGTTTAGGTATCAAAATACTTGGAATGCCACCAATGTGACCATCCCTCTCCCCACCCAAAGTGCAGGAACTCAGCCCTTGCCTCTTTTACATAATCATCAGAGACAAACACAAGCTCTGCAGGAGGTACTGAGTTCACCCCTCATTTCAAAATGAGCTAACTAGACACCAATGAGGCTAGTGGGACTCTCATCCCAGGTTCAAGTCTGGAGATGTATAAATCACATGACTAGGCCTGTTTGCTGGTATGCATTCTAGGCCTGCAAGAAGCATTTTCTCCATTACTTTTCTGTCTTCATTTCCATTAATAAGACAGCCAGTAGAGTCTGGCAACCCCTGCAGAGGTGATACTGTGTAAAATCAGTACTAGAAGAACTTAATTCTAATCATTACTTCCTTTCTGTGGCAGTTACTTGATTCTGCCCCTGGACACAGCCGTACTATTTTCTCACATTGGGTATAGAATACGGGATCTCAGCAGATGGTCCTGCATTTGATGATGATCGTACACCGATTGTATGGGAATTCTGCTGCCCCACAGAGGCTGGCTTAGAGATTTGGTCTTTGTCCAAACTCTATGCCAAGTGTCTTTGTGAGTCACAGACTTCCTAGAAAACCTTGACGAACATTTAGTAGTAAGAGTTGGTCCTCGTTGGAATACATTGGCTGGAGAGATAGAGAAACTAAGTGTTACACAAAATCTGGCTGTACCAGAGGTTCAGGCTCCACATAGATCTAGATTGTTCACCATGATACACTTGACCATAACTTGCCTTGGGAGAAGTTCTCATTTTTCAATGTGACCCCCCCAGATTATAATCACATGGAAAGATATTTTTAAGTGTCACTGGGCTGGAGTTGCACATGCAGAGCTGGGGACTGACATGGCAGAAGCTAGCCATGGCTTCAGAAGCTCTTCAGGTGTTCCTCTGTAGGTCTCGGATTAAGTAGTACTGCCTGATGGAGATAAAGGCTAAAAAGTCATGAGTTGCTCCATTAGAGTTTTCTCTCCATTCCCTGCAGGCATCTTGTAGGTCAGGAACTCTGTTTCCATTTTTAATTGCATCAAATAAGGTTGGGAAAGACTAGATGCTGTCAGATCCCTCAAAGGACACAGCATTTGGGTTGGTCGTCTTTTTGTTTTGTTTTGTTTTGTTTTGTTTTTTCTAACTTGGAGGCAAGGGAACTTTGGGAAACATTGAAACCTTCACAGCTCTCCTGGATGGATTCAGTGCTCACATCCCGTTCACCTTTTCCTTCTTTAAAAGGAGTTTTACCAAACAGCTCTCTCCTCACCAGGACTTCACTCTTTCTCCTCTTCTTATCACCCTTCCTCTCTGTCATTGTTGGTTTTAAAATTGGAGGTTAAAAAAGAAAAGAAAAGAAAAGAACGTCCTCATGGCTTAGGGAAAAATTTCCTAAGATAAGCTGTCTTATCTAGCCACATAAATTAAGTCATTTTGGTACATTTCTAGTGCGGAATTATAAGGTGGTAGATATGGAATTCTGTTCTATCAGTTCTGAAAGGACTCGTGTCTTGAATATAAAACAGGAATGCGGGGATTTACATAAATTACCATATTAAGGCACAAATTTAAAATTCACAATTTATGAGAAATGGAATGATAAGAAAATAGTTTCAACTGTAGCAAGCCTTCAAGCTGCTTCCATATTTGATAAGCAGTTAGGAAGTGTTGGATAGGAGGTTGTGGGGGCACAACTAGTTTTTGTTACACTCAACTGCTGAAATGAGAAATATGTCAAAAATGTGTCATGTTTAACCAACCCTGTGGAATTCAAGGTTAGAAGGAGAAAGAATGGATTTGGTCAGAGCTAAGGTTATGGATGGAAGAGGGGGTCAAAATATTTATTGTACAAACTGTAAAGAAAAAGGGCCTATCTCCACATTTAGACCTAAGCATTTTGATGAGAGTGCATTCGAATGACCCTGTCACATTGACTTTAGCTCTCTGCTTCAATTTAGCACCAATGAAACCAGTGATCTGAATGGCAAAATCTGGAACAGCAAGAGGAGTGAGAGTGCGAAGAAAAAGTCA
Organism: Montemys delectorum; assembly: GCA_019843815.1. NCBI lineage: Eukaryota > Metazoa > Chordata > Mammalia > Rodentia > Muridae > Montemys > Montemys delectorum. The sequence goes on along the minus strand of JADRCD010154556.1, from coordinate 28,902 downwards.
GGGGCAGGGCATATGGGAGTTAATGTAGAGAGGCCAGGAGTCAGGCTTTGATTGCTGCAGCTGCCAGGCTTATGCCAGCCTCACACAGCTCCTTGGTGGAGTTATGCAGGGCAGTTTTCTACAACGTGGTATTTCAAAAAGGAGCTGAAAGCAACCGTTCCCAGTTTTCATTCATTTCTTAAAAATATTTAAGAATTTTAAAAAATATTTAAATTCTTAGATTTTAAATATTTATAAACTTTTAAATATTTAAAAATAAAAAAAATTCCTTTTTTATTAGATATTTTCTTTATTTTTACATTTCAAATGTTATCTCCTCTTTCCAGGTTTCCCCTCTGAAACCCCCCCCATCCCACTCCCCCTCCCCCTGCTCACCAACCCACCCATTCCTGCTTCCCTGTCCTGGCATTTCCCTACACTGGGGCATTGAGCCTTCACAGGAGCAAGGGCCTTTCCTTCCATTTAATTGTTATAATTTTCCTCATAAATTGACAGAATATATCTATTATATATCAATAAATAAGTAAACATTGAATCACAAAGAATTTTTGTGACAGTTGCTGACAGCTCTCATCCTAGTGAAATGACCCAGCATAGGAGCTGACCATGCCAGGAAGGCAAAAATATATAGATAGTTGGAATTATTTAGTCATCTGGAACATGTGGTCCTTGATTCACCCACTGAGCTAATATTATGAAACTCAAAGTCACCGGACACCAAAGGCTTTGGTGAAACTCCGCAGTTGTCAGTGCTCTGTGCACTGTCGCACACAATACCTCACAATGGGTCCACCCTTGGGGACCTCTGAAGCTTGGTGTTTGAAACTTCCTGGGTCTCTGTGTACACATCTCACTTTGGCTGGTTCTGATTTGTATCTGTTTAAAATGACAAACCAATAATAAGCCTAGCACTTTCCCAGGTTCCTGGAGCCACGCTAGGGGATTATTAAAGCCAAGTCAGGCAAACTCCAAATGTCTAGCTAGACGGTCTGAAGCGAGGGCAGCTTGACTGTGGCTGATGTCTGAAGTGAGGGCAAACAGTGGAAAACTGAGCTTGTACCCTTATTTTGGCTAACTCTGAGTAGATGTAGATTTTTAATTGCTAATAAAAATGAGGATCAGTGGAAGGTTTCAGGGTAATACAAAATATATTCCCTGAGGCTAGAAAGAAAATTGGGGTGGGGGGGTGGGGGAGGTATGTGTCCATGATGAACCTAAAGATTCTGAAAAGGTTCAAGTAAGTCACCAGTGAACCAGGAACCATCCTTGGTTGCATCTCAAATACTGTTTTTTAGGCATGTTGATTATCTACAACCTCAGAGGTTGGGTTTAAATGTCAGCCAATAGCAAGAATATCTACAAAGCAAGCTGAAGACTTAGAGCTGAAAATGGGCTTTATTACAACTTCTGGTAATTTTATTGTACATATAGTTATTTTGAGATATTTTGAAATATAAGCAGCGCATTTTAAAGAAGACATACTATAATAAATAGAGACTGGGGGAAATCAGTGAGAAACACTGGTATTTATAAAACCCTGACCCAAACCTGTACATTAGCATCTTTTAGGAAGTATATTTTGAATTGTAAGTGAAGCAGAATAGCTGTCTATCATATTTATGTAATACTCTGCATTCAAGAGTTCAAATCTGTAGGTTTAATCTTTAAATTTCACTATATTGCCTAACTAGGATATAGCTGTGTCCATTATTAGGCTCACACCAAAATTTAGTTTCTAGTCATCATCTTAGTATTAATATTTAGGGAATATTAATATTTGCAAAGTACAGTGGAGATTAGTTAAATATGGGAACACAGAGTCATGCAGGATAGGTGTTCTCTTGATCCCATTTTTTTTCTCTTGTATTCGTAATCAGCATAGCAACTGCTAATCTTTGCAAGCTATTTGTACTTTCCTGAGTGTAGTAATGCTCACATATGTCCCTCTGTGAAAAGAATATAAACTCAAGCTCATTTCTTTGATCTAAGTAGTATTAGGTAAGTGAAATTCTTAGTTAAGACATCTCTGATAGGAGATTTTACTATCTGCTTTCTTCATAGAGCTTACTTTTATATCAGTGTCCAACTTATTGGAAGTCAGAAGTATGGATAGTAGATGGAGTGGGAAAAAATGAAGCTGTGGAAATGGGACAGTTGGTAAAGTGTTTTCACAGCTTTTGATTACACCATGGGATCTTTGGGATTTGCTATCTAGCCAGCCTAGCTAACTTGGCAAACTCCAGGTCAATAAAATATTCTTTCTCAAAGAAAGAAAGAGGAGTGTGAATAAATGTGACCTCTTCACAATGTGCATATTCTACACACACACACACACGTGCACACACACACACACACACACACACACACACACACACTCACAGTAGATCCTAGAGATAGAAATTTTGCTGACTACACAGAAATAGCAAAGTTTTTTTTTTTTAATTTATTTTTTTTATTTGAAGTTGTAAGGGCTGAACACTCTATTTCCCATGGCTGAGGTGACATTTCTGGTTACCTTTAGGTATTGTACTTTTAATTTATACTAACTTGTTTACAAATATACCCCACTTAAAACAATAATCTCAGTAATAAAGTCTATATACAATAAGGCAGTCCAACTCAAATATTCCATGCATATTTTGGAAGGAACAGGAGTCTCGATGTGTGAGGTGAAGGTATGGCAAAATATACATTACCTCCTAATGTGGTTTGACCTGAGGGCCTTGGTTTGTTTTTTTCATAGTACAATGATATTACTTCCATTGTTTTTCATCAACGGTGCATAGAAAACGGATCATTCATGTTTCTGGATCTGGACTATCCTATGGAGACCTAATGTGGTTAAGACATAGACTTACACTTTCCTCTTTCTGTTAGTGTGCCCATTCACTTAACCAGTACTTCCCTAACACTGTGCATATTCTAGGAACTACATAAATGCAGAGAACTCATTGCTGGATAAGAAAGACGAAGAGTGCTGTCCCAAGAATCTTCTGTGCATTATGGAGATACTGTTAATAAACATGGCAAGCAAGTCAATTGCAAGTGGTATCGAAGATTAGAAAAATGAGAAACAGAGAGACAGGGTGAGGAATTCTGCAGAAAGTCACAATGTGAAACTATGTGAAGAGACTAAGAGAAAGACTTTCCTGAGAAGGAAATGGGGCGGTGAGTATAAATGAGTCAACAGGGTTCATACTGTTATTTGGGAAAGATACTTTCAGGTTTGTGGTATAGCAGATGTAAATGCTCTGAGACACAGACACGCTTTTTCTATTCCAGAGAGAGCAAAAAAGTTGTTATGGACAAGCTTCCAGACAGGGGAAGTGGCTGTTGGAATAGTGCACAAACACTGGGGACTTGTGGCTGTGACAAAGACTGACTGGCTTTGATGAAGCAGAAAGGAGATCGCAGGAAGATCGGATTAGAGGAATGGCTTTATTGCATTTACATTTTGGAAGTTGCTCTTCTGGGAACATTCTGGAGAATGGACAGTAGAAGCAAGGAATTCAGGAAGATGGAATCATGAACCTAGCTAGGAATGGATGAGGACATAGTCAGGGGCAGCAGTGCATTAGGAGTTAAAGTGTTTCCTTATTGAACCCCTAAAATACTGAACAAATTACATCAATATCTGAACATATAATCTAGTTTAGAAGTAGTCTTTATGGATGATCAAATTAACATGATACCATTAAGGTGGGCCTCACTTCAATAAGACTATGACCTTGTAAAAAGAAGATTGGTAGGAGGGAGAGGGGGAGGGAGGGAGGAAGAGAGACAGAGACAGAGACAGAGACAGGGACAGGAACAGGAACAGGGACAGATAAACAAAGTGATTTATTTTTGCTCATGGCTTCAGGTGGCTCAGTACATGGTTACTTGGGAAGAACATACTGGAGTCAGGAGCTCGTGGCAGAGGAGAGGGGTTCACTTCATGTATAACCAGGAAGCATGAAATGAGACAGGGAGCAGCAAAGGGGAAGATATTTCCAGTCCTAGTTCTCAGTGACCCAGTTCTTGCAGCAAGGTTCTCACTTCCACAATGTCTCCAAACAGCGTCAACATTTGATGACCAAGAGTTTCCATAAACATACAGGAGCTATTATATAACACGTTTTATTTTCTTTTTAACCCACCCACAGCTCCCTAGCCATCTACTATGAATGGTGGAAAGTACGAAGATTTATGAAAATCCTACTGGTTGTCATTACTGATGGCTTTGAAATGGTGGCTAGCATGCTCTAAGTCATTTGTTGCACACATTTTTAGTTGACAGCGAGTAAGGCCACATTGTTTTCTTGTTTGGTCTCTTATAGTATAAAGGAGAACACATTCCACATTATATTTGTTGCCACAGTTTACACTTTATTTGTGTGACTTTGAGTGTGTTTGCTTGTGTGACTTTACTGTCTAAAGTGGTCTTCAAGCATATTGCTGAAATAATGCCTGGGATTTCTGAGAACAAGGATGTGATGGGTCCTTTCAGTGAGTCACAGAGAGCACAGAGAAACTACATATGCTAGATGATGTTCTTCCAGGTATGAGTCACAGAGAACACATACATTGGTTAGGATTTCAATGTCAGCATAGTAACAATATATATTAAATAAAATGTCTTTTGGTAGGAAACTATATGTACTGGCTGGTTTTGTGCGTCAACTTGACACAGGCTGGAGTTATCACAGAGAAGGGAGCTTCAGTTGGGGAAGTGCCTCCATGAGACCCAGCTGTGGGGCATTTTCTCAATTAGTGATCACAGGGATAGGTAGGGCCTGTTGTGGGTGGTGCCATCTGTGGGCTGGAAGTCTTGGGTTCTATAAGAGAGCAGGCTAAGCAAGCCAGAAGAAGCAAGCTGGCAAGGAACATCTCTCCATGGCCTCTGCATCAGCTCCCTGACCTATCTGAGTTCCAGTCCTGACTTCCTCTGGTGATCAACAGCAATGTGGAAGTAAGCTAAATAAACCCTTTCCTCCCCAACTTGCTTCTTGGTCGTGATGTTTGTGCAGGAATAGAAACCTTGACTAAGACACTATATGATCCATGGTTAGTAATCACTCAGAAAAATGCTATAATCATGTAATTAAGGATTCCAACACGCTAGTACCGTTACAAAACAGTTCAGTGATAAGTTGCTAATTTAACACTTATAGTAAGTCTACATGGAATAATTATGAGTAAAGGGAAAAGATGGCATTTCAAACTTCAATGTAAGTTATTAAAAACCTGCATTCTTTTGAAGGGCCAAATATAAGACCCGAGAAAACAAGAAATTAAGATGAAACCAACAAGTTTTAGCAGGTGTAAATTAACATTCAGAGGACAATGTAGGAGATGATTACTTGGGTTTTGTTGCTGTTTGATGTGAAAAGGGCCAAGGAGTGATTAAGTAGCCATTTATCTTCTGAGAACAACTTGAGATTAAGTAGGGTTGTACGCCTAATGAAAATGTTCTACAGATGAGTCAGGTCAACAATAAAAAAGGTAGCCACTGTGGCCAATATTATTCATGGAGAAAGAATAGGCAGCTTGAGGTCTAGTGTGGGCTGTGGTAAAAGTTGCAGGTCAGATAGACATCTTTCCACAGTCCTGCCACTGTCCCTTTATGGCAAAAATGGTTTAAAAGTTGTGAAGAACATTCAAGAAGAATGGGTTGTTCTGGAAAAAAAAAAAACCCTAGCAGCTACTCACCAGATCTTAGTTGTTGTTCTAATTTAAAACGTTTTTCTATTAACACAAGGTCCCTTTAAAATCGGTTGCTAAGTATCTTCGGACAGCGAAGGAAAAGAGAAAACCACAGAGGAAGAAGATATTTGAAGGTGACATTCCGTTCCAGCTCTGGCGCATCTGCGGCGGTACCCGAATGTCACAGAAAGAATTATTTAAAACTGGTGGGATGGTGGTGTTAGACTTTTATCCCCAGTCTGGTGCTGAAAAATCAATCTGCTCTCCAGATTTCTTGCCTTAAAAAGGATCCTTTATATTTATAGTTCTTCACTGTGCCATAAAACAAAGAATGTAAATAAATAAGACGAGGGTGGGAGCTGCAAGCAAAGACATTTTCTAAGAGGAAATACAGCAGCCTGTGGTCCATGTCACACTTTGAATGGAAAGATGTGAAGTCATAGATGAGACAGATTTCTAAGTCAAATTAAAATGCACAAGTGGTATGTGTAGGTGCTGAGAGCCAAAGCAGGAGAATTCCATAAGAGTCTAGGAGCTTACGTACAGTTTAGGTTTTGGGGGTCAAGACCCAACTGACTCAAAGGATGCTCTGAACACAAGACATCTGAAAAACTCTCCCAAGGGTCAGGGGGGTTTTCAATGGGAACCTTACTTTTCTGTAACTATTTAACCTACTGGGTCCTCTTAATTTAACATATCACCTGTTAGTTTATTTCCTAACTATACTTTCAATGAAAGAATAAAAGTAGAATATGTTCTCTAAAAATTGATCGCCCTGTTTCTAATCGCACAATGCCAATGTATGCTTTACCTCTATGACATAATGAACTGCAAGTATGAATGAGAGAATCCAGGCTGCATTTTGACTGCATTTCAGACATTTTTACCCAAAAGTTTTAGCTCTTGCTATGTGACTGAATAGCCCTCTCCTAGTTCTGTTGAATTCCACCAGTGAAGCGTTAGCACACTTCTTCCTAATTTAAACACACATCCTCTCCCAATTCTTAAGAATTACTCTTTTGACAGGTTTTATTAACTATATTGCAGTTTACTGAAACTGAATCCTTGTGTTCAATTTATTGTGTCATTTTTGAAACTGTAAATGCTAGGTAATTTATATTTGAGCTCAGAGTGAGTTTTGTTCTGTGTTAATGCTATGGAACAGGGGAATCTGCCAAATTAAAGAGATGTTCTACGTCTCTAAGACTTATTTCAACTGCAAAGCTAACACTTCACTCTCCCTCCATACTATCAGTTCCCTCCAGCTCTTAAAAAAGCACTATTCTACTTCCTAACATTGCAATTGTGACTTTGAAATTTTGGGTAGAGTTTTGCGGATGATTTAATGCAACTGAACTCTTCACTGCAGAATAATTAAGATGATGAACTTTTATTATACTGATTTTGCCACAATTCACATGCTAGAAAAATATATGAAAACATGTTACATCATACTATATTTGATACTGGGAGAAAATTAGTGGGCTCAACACCTGATGGATGTACAAAATGTACTGAGATAAGATAACAATAGTCTTGTAGGTTATTTATGTGTTCTGAGGAAAGCACAAATGTAGTATGGCTACAGAGATGAGGGTGATGCTAACACTGACCACCACAAGCAGAGCTGGGATAGGAAGAGGGTAGGGATGTACTGTAAAACTGTGGAGAAGTGCCACGAGGGCTTGGCTGAGAAGTTGCATAAACATTCAGACTGAGAATATCTAAGTGAAGATATTCTGGGCAGAAGAATAGACATAGTAAAAGCATCAAACTTTGATGACCCTTTAAAGATCTCTCTTGGGAAGGATAAAATACATGGAGAAGCTTGTTCAGAGAGGATGCCTGAAGGGTAGACTTTGGATTTCATTAAAAATCAATGGTTTCAGTGAGAAATGGACTCCAGAGTCATTTGTGGAAATTTGAAAATAGCTATGTTCATTTTTCTCATGGGTAATTTGGTTTAGTGGGTCCAACATGGAGCCTGGACTAATACTTGTCAAACTTTCATAGTGATTTACTTGTGCTTCCACAATCATTTCCACATGGCATATGAACTTACTGAAAGTACATTCTTAAAATAAGCGAAACAGAGACAAGATAGAAAGTCCCCGAAGGATGAATTGAATTAAGTCCATGAGAGTAGAGAAAAAGGGGAGGAATGTATTTGAGAGGTATTCAGAAAGTCAGAATACTGGGCTTTGTGGAATAATAAGCAAATGACTAAGATGTTAGACCTGACTTATTTAACTGTGTGACAGCAGTCCACTAAGATAGAAAATGTTGACATATGTATATCTGGCCTTTAGCTATCAGGATAGACACTAAAGAACTGCTGGCTCAATGAATACTAATTAGAATCCCCAACAAACTAATAGTTACTTAACTATGAGTGAAAGATAAAGAAGTGAACAGCAGTGGTTTTCCAGATGGACTTGCTTACTTTTCAGCTTTGGAGAAATCTAGATGGGCAGAGACAAATCGAACCAAAAGCTATAGGAAAAATATATGCAAAAACAAGACATAACAGAAAAATGCTAAGAGTTTGGAATGTTTGGGCTAGGATCCAGAGCCAGTGGTTTCAGCTTTCCTCTAGAAGACAGAGAAATAATGCTACAGAGTTGCAGCAGTACCATGAAGTGGTATGTCTGAGAGGCAAGCTGGATAAAGTCCAACTCAGGAGGAAGTGGTGAACTACAGCTTTAGAACAGAAAAGTTCTGGAAACTTCAAGATAATACAAACAGCCAAGGGGTAGAATGGATTGAGAAAGAAAGAAATTTAAATCAAGAAAATCAGAAGGCTCCAATTATGGTAGGAACAAAATACAACAACCAGGAACTAAACAAAGGTAGACAAAGAAGGAAGGGAAAGTCAGGAGACATGTCAAAGTGAATACACATGTCCTGGTCATGATTCAGATGGCAAAAGCCAGAGCTGAACTCACAGTCAATCCTGAATGATACAGTCTATTGCAATGAGCAGGAATTATGCCAGCAAGTTAAGCAGTCTCAAGTGCTGATAAATACCTTCTGGGAGGTACTAGAAGGGGATCCAGGTGGGATAAATATTTTGAGTATCTGTTAATGCAGCAACCATTTATGAAACAAGGTCAGAGATTTAAATTTGGGAGCCATCTGATCTAAGTGACAAATGAATCTTTGGAAGTGAATAAGTTGATCAAGGACAGGACACAGGGAAATGTCACTGGTACCTGGGAGGAATAAGAAGAGAGATCAGAGAGAGAAGAATAGTTTGGAAAATGTGCCATTTGGAAGACAGGGATTAGAGCCTCAGAAAGATAGAGGTGGGATGGAGTTATCTAGAGAATCTGAGGTAGAAGCGGGCAGAGGTGAGGCAGATGGGTCTGCTGATATGTGAGGTAGCATAAGCCTTGGTGTGGTGAAGCTTAACTGACTGGACAACAGAGGAATGCTCAGGCAGGCTGATCATTTCTCTATCACCTTGATAGTAGAGCCAGCAATGTTGACCGAATGGCTCCTCGTACCGGCATTTCTTTTTAATGAACTAAAGGTAGCTCTGTATGTTCTCTCAGCGGTGAGATAAATCTCACTGAAACAACTGTGTAAACGGAGCTATGAATAAACAGCACCAGAACGCTAATATATGAAAGCTTAAGTCCGAACCCTTTCTGTGTCCTTGCATGGCTCCCAGCATTTCTAGTAGTCAATACTGAAACACTGCTTTACAGCACAATATATGACCCACAGCCATGAATGGCAATTAGGCAAATATCATATAACTGAATGATCCTCTTGGGACATCAATATCAATACTGCTTTTACCAGAAACTAAATCTACATACAGATGTGTTTGTCTCTTGACTTTCTATCCCATTCCATTTTGCTGGTATTTAGTTGGGTCTACCTTGAATTTATGGGCTAATTTGAAATTTTTCATTTTTTATAAGTCAATGCACTATAAAGAGGTTTTGTAAGCCTTATTCTATATCTCTCAGTGAACGATAACTACTTTTCATATATGTTCTAAAGTTGACTTTTAACAATTTATAATGCTTTCTCTTTTTTATTAGATATTTTCTTTATTTACATGTCATATGATTTCTCCTTTCCCAGTTTCCCCTCAAAAAACAAACAAACAAACAAACCAAAAAAGAAACAAAAAAGCCCCAAAACCAACAAGAACAAACCCCTGTTTGCCACCCCACCCTCTCTCACTTATTGGCCCTGGCATTCCTCTACACTGGGGCACAGAACCTTCACAGGGCCAAGGGCCTCTCCTCCCATTGATGATCGACTTTGCAATCCTCTACTATACACATACTGCTAGAACAATCAGTCCCACCATGTATAGTCCTTGGTTGGTGGTTGAGTCCTCGGGAGCTCTGAGGGTACTAGTTAGTTCATATTGCTGTTCTTCCTAAGGGGCTACAAACCCTTCAGCTCCTTTAGTCCTTTCTCTAACTCCTTCATTGGGGACCGTGTACTCAGTTCAATGGATGGCTGTGAGCCTCTACTTGGGTATTAGTCAGGTATTGTCAGAGCCTCTCAGGAGACAGCGATGTGTATATGTGTATGTACATGTACATGTGTCATGTTAATATGTGTGAATGGATGTGTGCATATGTGTATGTGTTTGTATGCACATGCATGGGCATGTGTGTATGTATATGTGTAAGTATGTATAGTTGTATATACATGTACGTATGTGTATTGTACATGTGCATAAGTGTATGAGATGTCATGTACTGATGTAGATGTCTTCCCAGAAGAACAATAAGCATTCTCAAGAAACAACCTAGAGCATATTCAAGTTTTTAAAGTCAGATCCTGATATGCTTATAGAATCAGTGGATAATACTATCCTAAAAAATAAACATAAATCTTGTTTGGTTTTGCAGTATAGTGGCAGTAAAATACTTCTTATAGGAGAAGCACTATGACTATTTACTATTTAAATGTGTTAACTACTCAGCCATCCCTGGTCACTACCAGTAGGAGGTTCATTCTGGAACTTTCTACAAAACCCCCCTTCTTTTCAGCCCTGTGCTGGAATTCATGACCATGCTCTGTTCTGGGAAACTTGGAAAAGGGACTCACAGCATAAAGCCCCTACTGTGTATTACACTCATTATGGAGACAAGTATTTTCACAGGGTTTCTTATAGCTGTGAGTCACAAAGGTTCTGCCCCTAATCCTGCTTTTGTACCAAGTCCTTTCCAATGTTCTAGTTTGAATAACCTATTTAACAAAACTGCTAGAGAAAGAGAAATGTTTTAGCTTCTATAAGCCACATGGTTCCTGCTGCAACTACATACCTCTGTTTTTGTGGTTGTGAAAGCATCACAGATTTAAAAAGAAAAAAGGACCCCAGCTATGCTCCAATAAAATTTATTTAATGAACATGTTATAAGTCAAGCTTGGTTCACCAGTCTTATTTTCTAAATCCCTGCATTAGATCAATAAACTTCCAAATCATTTACATTTTTAAAAAGTCAATAGTAATACACTCAACTCTACAGAAGGAAGACTCAAGAGATGCACAGCACTGAAATGAATAGTGAAGAAAAGTCATCAGTGTGACTTCCTGCCAACCGCCTGGCCATGGTTCTGAGCATGACCAGCTTTTCCTTGGCTCAGAGCACAAGTGGGATTGTAGTTCATGATAAGCATATATCGGACATTGTTTCATGGTCACTGTTACAGAAAGAATAGGATGTAGAAAGGAAACCCATCACCACTTATCATGGCAGTATTTGCTCTGACTTACCAATCCTGTACAGCATTGAAGGATTCTTCATTTGTGATGTCATACATTAAAATGAAGCCCATGGCCCCTCGATAATAGGCTGTGGTGATGGTCCTGTATCTTTCCTGGCCTGCTGTATCCTACAAAACAAAACAGTGAGACCATCTCATAAATGAGGCAAAACACTTTGAGGAAGAGATTGATAATCTCCAGAGTAGTCACAATAGCATCGAAAAATGTGTGTATGATGTATAATGTGCAGACGGACATCTTTCCTTCCTGGCTTTGCTTTTCCTTTTTTCCTACTGTTGTTCATATGTCAGCTCTGCAGTACTCTGAAAGTTTTCTTCCTTCCTTCCTCCTTCCCTTCCTTTCCTCTCTTCCTCCCCCCTTCCTTTTTTCTTTTATGAATAAATACCAACTAACATAAAGCTAAAGGAAAGAAAAGATTATATAACCTGAAATTGGTGGCTCTTGACATACTTTAAAGCTAGAGGGATACTTTGGCTCCATCACTATGCCTTTATTATCTGTCCATGAATACCAGCTGTCATAAGGACAAAAGGAACATGCTACTACTTTTAAGGAGGTTACAGATTAATGTCAGCTTAATCAACTGTAAGATGACAGTAAAGTGTCCTTTTTAATGCATGAGTCTGATGGGCAAATGTGTGCTTAAGTTCATGCTCCTCTATTATGTGGTTGGAGATAGCGGACAAGTATCTAACCTTTGTAACTTTTGAAAGCTAAGCAAGAGTGTTGGGGTTCCAGAACTTCTCATACAGCACAGGATAAAAGCAAGACTTAAAAATGTATTGTGTCTGAGATGTCAGAGCTAACTTAAGATTTTAGATAAGAGACAAAAACAAACACAAGGAGCCATGTCTGGAAAAATCATGACACGTGGAAGTGAAATGAGAAGTCCAAAACACACAAATCATTTAAAGAACTCTGCTATTATAAATGTGAAGAACTGGTTCTGTGGTTCACCCTATGCATCCTCATCCATTTTTTTTCAGGATTGGAAGCATGGTTTCTACACACTTTGGCTTTCCCCTTTACCACTCTCTTTGGAGACCATGTTCTATGTTCTTCTGCCACTACAGGTTTAGGGAAGAGAGATCCAAAGAGGCTGGGCTCAGAGAGTAAACATCAGTGCAACTAGAACACATGCTTCTCTGGAAAAGGATAAAACTGGCATGATTAAAAGTCTTATTAGAGAAAATGAGAGTTCAGAGATGGGATGAAATAAATTTGAATGTTGAAATGCACAGCAATTAAGGAAACACTGTAATAAAGCTTTGAGAACATGCTTCCAGTGGCAGAAGACAACAGAAAAGCAAAGCATAATGGGAAATATGTTTGTATTATGCTAAAAAAGACTAATGTCTTTAATAGGAAAAGTAGTATTAAAATCATTAGGAAAATGTATATTCAAATTGTAAGTGATTAATTACTAAGAAGTCACATATTCTAACCATAATAATAGGAATAAAACTCCCCAATTACATTCTAATGTAAGAAGGGTTTCTCAGCAATTATGCAAATATTTTATTCTGTTTTGCTTAATGTCTTATAAATATTTTGAAAATGTAGATGCCGAGGACATCAACTGTATATAATTGGAACAAATATAGAAACTGATTGAACAGAAAAAAGCTAATATTGAGTCTTTTTGTGTGTTCTTAGAAAATCATGAACTTAATTTAGGTAACAGTATATGTAGCCATGAAACAGAGAAGGGAACACATATATAATTCCAGAGCCAAATTCCCAGAGATTAAAACAGCAAGGGATAGTCAAGGATAGGTAGAATGATGTGTCCCCCTTAGGGAGCAGAACCTTTTATTACTAGTCAGATTATTTAAAATCTTTTCTGCCTTCTTCCTGACTCCATATTGTTCAGAACATACTGGGTATGTCAAGTACCTTTAAACAGTTTTCTTTTCTTTCTTGGCATAGATTGAATTCCACTGGCATAGGCTGAAAATGTCATGCATGCTCTCGTCTCTGAGCAACACACATGTCTTCTCTCGTTTGTCATAGAGGAAAACTTTGAAATACTGGAGCTACTGGGAAAGGTGATCCAGACCCCTCCTAACATGTTTCCAACACAGCCAGCTGATAAATATGTTGAAAAACTGTAGGTTTAACTCTCGTGCCTTTTCTCGTGATCATGTCTCCTTTTCACAGGATGTTAGTTTTATTGTGATGGTAAGCCATTTATTGTAGTGTTCTAAGATGTATCAGTTTCACATTGTGGTATATTTTTAATTGTTGAGAGAGAGAGAGCAAAACTCATGATTCCATTATACTGTAATGGAAATGTTACAGGAAGATGTTGAAACCACAGTGTTGAGTCACCACTACATATCAAAATTGGGAAAAGGGATAGACAGAAAAATAGCTTTCAAGAAAAGAAAAGAAAGAAAGAAAAAAGAAGAAAGCAGCTTTCAGATAGAACTTAAGTCATAGCAAGGGGCCATATCTCCAGAAACACAATCCAAATCAAAGTATTTATTACTAAAGCATTCAGAGAAAACAATAAATTGTACCAAAGTAAGCAAGTGTGATAAAAAGCACAAATAGGAAAATTACAAATTTTAACCCATTAAAAATACTTTATTAAGCAGGACACCATTGTTCCCAAAATTAAAAAAATCAAAGTTGTAAAAATATTTGCAAAGATTCAGGCATCATAGTGATTTAAAATTGTGATGGAGAGAGTTTATTGAGAGATTTGAATCAGTGACTGTTAAGGGTGGACTACTTTGAAGCTTTCTCCCAGGCTCTGTGAATGTGACCTGATTTGAGAAAATGGTCTTTGTAAATGCAGTCAAACAGATGTGTTGTCATACAAAATTAGGTAGCTTTTACTCCTGGGTCTAACGTCTTCCTAAATGAGAAGACAGGGGGGTTGGAGAAATGGCTTATTCGCTTAAGTGGATACACTGTTTTTGCAGAGAACCCTTTCAGTTCCTCATACCCATGTTGCAAAGCTAAAAAAAATGCCTAGAACTCCAGTTGCAGGGAGATAGGATAGCTCTGGCCTCTGCAGGCACTTGCATTTCCATGCACATTCCACCTCCACCAGACACACATACAGAGACTCACATAAGCGCCCCACCCCCCAAATTGTTAAAATAATTAAAAGGTATTAAAACAAAGTGAGAGTCAAGATACAATACACATAAACAAGAAAGCTATAAAGGGAAAGAATGGGATCGGAACAGTGCATGTGGAAGAGAGGTATACCAAGAATTGCAGGCATACTCTAGAGACCACAGGACAGGCAGGGAAGATGGTCTCTCCTAGACTGCAGAAAGCAAGACCCTGCCAGTGCTGAAAAGTCAGCTTTGCAGCTGCCCTGGGAATGAATGCAGTGACTGATCCCGATCTTCCATCTTTTTGAGCAGTGTGAAAGCAATAGAATTTTCAGTAATCTACACAACCTTTAAGTTACTGCAGAAAATAATTAAAGACAATTAAAGGTAACTTTACAGAGCAGTCTAAGCATAGTCTCCCTGTGTCATCAGCAAAGATATGATGCTAAAATACAGTTCTGTATTCTCCTTAGGTAAAGTTAACCATTTAAAGAGATAACATGATATATCCTTCTCTTAAAAAACACTGGACTATTTACCTACCTACCTATTCTAGTAATTATGTCCTATTAGAAAATGGAACAATGTTATTTGATGTCACATAAGTTATGTGTTCCTCCCTGTTAGTAATTTATTCCTAAATGATTGAGGCACAGTTTAGAAATAAACAGTTAGTGTAACACCTGTGAACATTGAGGAACATAGCTCCCTCAAATAGCAGAATAATAATTATACATCTCACTTTATGATATGCTACTCTTGCCAAGTTATACTTAATTTTTCATTCCTACAAATAGGCATGAAGCAGCATTCAATTTAATCTTATGAAAATAGCAAGCAATAATAGGACTGTTAAATATTTTATGCTTTCTTGCAGCATACTTATTTGGGGAGTGAAATATGAACTTTTCCTTTATCACAGGTAGTCATCTGTTAAAAGAAAATTTACGAAACACTTCCCCTTACTGACCTTGTGCAAACAAACAGTGTGAATCCATTTATACACACTTTGTTACACGTACATCTGTAAAAGGAACCCATATTTTAGAAAGGAACAATAATAAACTAGCTTCTAAATACGTATTTAATCAATCTAAGTGTTCTCTTAACCTACGATGGGGGATCTTATTGATCAGATTTTTGCTCGCTATAATATTTAGCTCTGAAATACCAAAACCTTCATTTTACAATGGCATCTACTTCAAAGTAAAGCCTAATAAATTCAGCCCGGGGCAGAAGGATAAAACTTGACCTATTATTTCATGGTAGTGTTGCCATGGCAATTCATCTTTCCTGGCAGAGAGGAACAGCCATATATAGCTCTTTTACAGGGGAGTCTTTGACTTTGCTGTCAGTAATGCCCTGACATAGCTCCCTATTCCATGTTTCTGCTTATGGAACTCGGAGACATTTTTTAGTAAACATGACTTAAGTACTCACACGAACTCACTCTATGATTTTAATAAAATTCACAACCCAAACTATATTAAGGCATTTTTTTTCTTCATTCCATCTAAGGATTTTATTTTTGTCTGGTTTTTCTATGATCCTTTACCACAAAGACAGGGAGACTCCAGTTTAACTTTCTTCTTAATTAATCTTTTTGACATACTTCTTCCCAGTGGAATTTTGATTTATGTTCAATCTTTTTTTTTGAAATCCCAAGGCATAAATACATAAATGCAGGCAATTTTGAGCTTTCAGTCAAGATAGCTGATTCTCCTTCCAGAACACAACAGACTAGCATCAGATCTAATGCTTGACACTTACAGAATAATGGGTTTTTCTGCAACAATTTTACCTTAACTTGGCCACTAAGATGCAAAGCAACTCCTCACAAAGGATGGGGGCTTTCATTCACAAAAGCCAAGAGCCTGGTTGATGATGGTACCTACTCAAGCAATGGGGCTGCTGATATGCACTGAACAGGACTAATCATTACCTGGAAGAGAGCGGATTTGAGGAGTGGGCAGCAGAAAAAAGAAATCCCCACAGCTTAGCATTATGGATATGTTCTACAAGGTTCCCCTGAATCAATAAATACCACATCCAGGAGCTGTACTGAGACACACTGCAATTAACCTATGTCCAGAAGGCTTGTTTCATGGATGAATGTTGAGAAATATAAGGTGTTATGTGGAGAAAAGGGAGGTAAAGGCAAGGTAAACTTCTGTTTCTTCGCACTGTTTAGGGAGAGCCCTGTGTGGCTCCCTGGAGGTATTACACTGAAAAACAGCACTGTGCAGCAGGGCATTGTAGGTGCCCCAAAGATGCCAGGAGAGAACTGAAATGCAATGTTTGCCTAGGTTGGTGGGCTATTCTCATCTGCCAACAGTCCTTCAGCCCTTCACAGGGAAAGGAGGAACAGAGAGTATGACTGGCTTCACAAACCCTTCTTATTTTACCAGCTGTCTGGGAATCTTGTTTGTTTTGTGACTAGATAGTCAGATGTGAGTATGAGTGTGAAACTGGGTATGAAAAGGGCGATTTCAAGTAGACTTAACAATCTTGAGTTTTTGTTTTTAAATGGACATCATTTTTCACTTTAATAGAAGTTTGAGGTTCTCAGCAAAATTGAGCAAAAAGTATAAAGACTCAGTATACTTCCTTTACTACACATGCCCAGCATCCCCTACTATGAACACCTCCATTAACCTGCAACAGGACACTCATTGCAATCAATGCACCTATCCTGGCACATAATGACACTCAGTCCATAAGACCTTAGAGTCATCTGTGATGTTATAGAGCCTATGAAGCACACCTATAATGATGTGTGTCTATATGTAGCATTAATTTAAAAATGTTTTCCACTCTACCTGGTCTTGTTTTAAATATAAGAAAAGACAGAAACCTATGAGATATATTCAGATCATGGCTCAGGAATGGGCATAGGTAGTTGGGTAGAATATTGTGCCATGTAGTGACACACAATGAGAATGGATCAGGGAGTAAGCACATTGACAGATGTTTATTGTTTGTGTATTTCCCTCTCACCTTCCCCCTAAACTTTAGAGGAATGAAGTGTTGGAATAGTGTAGAGATTTTGCCTGACATTTGAACATTCAACAGCTTCTGAGAATGGGCAATATAAACTCAAACTCACATTTATTCTATCATCATTATAGGAACAAAGGAAAGATACTGAGGGCAAATTTTTGTTTATGCTAGAGCACACTTCATAATCTGGAATGGGAGAAAAAAAATCCAATTCATGACCTGATACCAGCTACATGATCTCAGGTAGATAAATCCCTATGAGTTTTACTTTCTGGGTGAATTAATGATACTGTTTACTTTCCCAAGGTTGTTGGGATAATTGAAAAGCATATATTAAGATAATGGCTTCTCTTGTGTATCAAGTGCTCCATAAATGGGAACACCCAAGGCTCAGTAGCAACAACGGCTGGAAAGAGCAAAGCTTGGTCATCAGAACAACTGGAATCCTTCCATACTTTTGGGATGCACATTCACGGTGGCTTTATAAATGTCCTTTAACCCCCTGGAACAGGTTTCTTGATGTCAAAAATAAATAAATAATTAACACCTTATTCTGAGTAGAAGCATTGGTATTAAATAAGAACAATTCTCTGTAAAGTATAGATGATAAAGTATAATTATTAGCAGCTATATTAATATGAGCAAAGAAGTGAAGCCAGGAGGCCAGAGCTCAACAGGAAATATGAAACTGGATGAATCAATAAAACATTATTCCTTATTCATTCATCCTCTAGAGGAGGAGAGAAAAGAAAGGGATCTGTCCTTCAGGAACATCTAGTATCTACATGCCCTCTCTTCTCTTTCCATCTGTCCTTCAATGAAGAGAGAACAGTATTCAGAGATGAAATGCACAGTTCAACTCCTACCATGATTGGCTGGTACCGTTCATTGATTTCTCTAAGGATTTCTGCTCAATTTTATTTCAGAGACAACTATTATCTTTAATGAAATGAAGAACCTGATAGGTTAAACGTGTTCAAGATTAAAGTAGAATTTCCATATGTCAAATCACTTTGGCTGACAAGAAAAACTTAAAAATAAGCTTATGTTAGATGGATGAAGTCTCTAAAATAGAGATGATGGGGAATGAGTATGGAGAAATCAAATACTGGAGAAATAGAAGCCTCTACAGCATCTCATCATGTACAGCACATAGGAGGATGGAGCACACAGCAGGCAGCTGGCTGTGAGGCAGATGTGAGCAACATGAGGTTAGCAGGATCATCGGGAGGCACACTAGAAAGCCAGGCAAAAGAGCAATCTGAGAAGCAGCGGGTGAGGAGAGATTCTTGGCATGACTCAGAAATAATATTACTGCTGTCTTAGTTAATCTTTCTATGGCTGTGATAGAACATCATAACCCCAAACAGCTTAGAAAGGAAGGATTTATTTCAGTTTCCAACTCTGAGGTCATAGTTTCTTGCTGACAGAAGTCAGGGCAGGAACTCAAGACAGGAAGTGAAGGAGAGACTACAAGGAATGCTGCTTACTGGCTTGCTCCCTTTGATTTGCTCAGCCTGCTTTCTTATGCCATCCAGGATGACCAGGCCAGTTGTAGCACTGTCCCCTGTACCTAGGACCCTTCCACATCGATCATTAATTATTAAGAAAATGCACCACAGTCTTGCCTATAGGCATATCTTACAGGTTCATTTTCTCATTTGAGAGTCCCTCTTTTCTAATACTCCATATTGGGTCAAGTTGACAAAACACTAGCCAGTGTAAGTACTAACAATGATATAGGTCTGGAAAATGTCTCAGTGGGTAATGTGAGAACTTGGTTTAGATTCTTAGCATCTACTTGAAAGTTCCATAGTCTTAGTGTCCTGCCTGTGATCCTAGCAAAGGATCCTAACTTGATCCGTTGTTTCCCTGGAAGCAAAGACATGGGAAACATGGATCAAGTTAGCTACCCTGACTTGCAAAATCGATGAGTTATATGTTCAAGTGAGAGGCCTGCCTTGGTACATAAAGTGCTGAGCGTTTGATGATGGCACCAATCACATATGTGTATGTGCAGACATGAATATACACATATATGCAAAAATCATGACATGTAATTATCTTTTATGAGCAGTTTCAACATTTTATTTCTTTTAAATGAACCTTTCAACTTATATTATTCAAAAACTATATTGAGATGTTATGATAGACAAATTAAAAGATATAAACACCAAATGCAATTTTAAATAGTTCAGGACTCTCTTCTAAGTTGTTGAGTCATAAGAACATAGGAGCAGCATATAGAGTGAGCATGTCTCAGGCAGCCTGGGACATGCTCCCATGAATCTGTTACGACTTCAAAGTTCCATATGAGAGACTATAATAGCAAACTTTACAAGGAGTGAAGAGACTTGTGGTCACTTAAGATAAATTTCAAATGAGACTTCAAGGTGGCACAGCTAAATAGATGACAAACTCTGACTTTTGCCTACACATTTTGGTTATCTGGAAAACATCTAGAGTTAGCCTTGGTTGCTGCTTAAATTCATTATGTAGACCAAGATGGTCTTGAACCTGTCTCTGCCTCTCTACTGCTAAGATTAACTGCATGCACCAGAACACCTTGGTACTTCAAATTAAGGAGAAGTATTGTCCTGGACATATAAAATTATTTTATGGGGAATAAAAGGTATATGTAAAAGCAAAAGTTTGGGTATTTTAAAAGGCTTTCATAGTGAAAACTTACCTCATAAAATTACAGCATTGCAAATAGAATAAATCAGCACAAATCATTTCAGGAAACATCTAGCAGCCCAGAAAAGCATTTTCTCACATTTCAGTTTTACTGTCAACATGACTGCTGGATTGGGAAAGCAGGAAGGATTTTAGCTTTCTATCATTCCAATCTTCGTTTTCATGCAAAACATCTTTTTAGAGCTTGTGTGGCAGACAATATGTTTTTCTTACTCTGCAAACAGGCCCTGCTGCCTGCATAGCTTGATTAAAAATTCAGAGCAGAGTAGCTGACACCTAAGGACCCTCTGCAGGAAACATACCAGGCATCTTCAACTGGGTACCACACTAGCTGGTTACCCCAGCAGAAGGACCCCTCTGTGCTAATAAGGCTAGACCGTGACCCCTGTGTTCTTCCCTCCGCTCTAAGCCACAGGCTACAAGCTCAACCTGTTGAGTTATCTCACAGTTTGAGAGGCAGGTAGATAGGCAAGAGTGTCTTAGAAAGATAAAGGATGGATCTTGGCACCTAAAGATGTAAGCTGTTGAAGAATGTGACCAGGGGAAATGTCTCTTCTCTTGCAATCAATCACTAAATTTTGTTGTCCTTTACCTCTGCTTTGCAGGGAAAACATAGGAGACCAACCCTTCTCACCAGTTTATTGCATTTGACAGCATGGTGAGGCAGTCTCAGAAGTTATTCCTGAGTAGGCTTGGTGACTGAGTCTGGGAATCTGCATTTTCTCAAAGTACCCTTGGCCATTCTGCATCTGACAATTTTCCCAGTGCTGGGTAATGAAAGGGGATTGTAGGATGGAATGGTGTGTGCTAATAATTCCGCTCCATGGTCTGAGCTGGTGACTTTGGGCCAATTAACCAACTTCTCTGTAGTTTTGTTTCTTCAACTAATACATTTAGCTTTTGAAATAGAAAGTTATGGGTTGGAGAGATGAGTTAAGAGCACTGGCTGATCCTCCAGAGGTCCTGAGGTCAATTTCCCAGCAACCATGGTGGCTCACAACCATCAATAATGGGATCTGATGCCCTCTTCTGACACAAGTGTACATGTTAATAGAGCAGAGTACTTATACATAAAATAAATAAAATAAATCTTAAAAAATAAAGAAATAGAAAGTTATGACAACCACACCTGTTGTCACAAGTAATTGAGTTAGTGCAGGCCTTCACAAGAAATGGTCCGTGCAAGTTGCCTCCCAGGTGCTCTTTAATTTTCTGTATGTTTTTTTCTTATACATGGTTTGAAAATTTAAAATTCTTAGACACTTCATAGAATAATAAAAATATTAATGTGGACCCCAATTTGGGAATTAGTTTTGCAAGATATGGCTATCAATCATTAACAATCACTCCTGTTTGAAAATGGCAGATGAAAGAAATAAAGATGTTTTATAAATGGCTATACTTTCCTAAAATACCAATCCTTTTCTCAAGTAAAATGAAAAGGGTGGTTATGGTTGCCCTATTTGATATGTTTTAAAAGTTCTTTCCAGCAGAAGACCCACTTGTGAAAAGATATACAAACAAATAAAAGGAAAAAGTTGCATTGGAAAATGACTGACAAAGATGGCAGGGAAGGTCTCTGGAACCTTCTCCAAGACAGCCTTTACAAAGAGATGGAAACCATTTTTTACCCCAGTGATGCAGTGATTACAGAGATCATTGATTGAAAATCTGAAACTTAAAACATGTAGTGTTTAGTGATTCAATAACTTGTTTAAAAAGGAAATTATACAAGAGGAATCTCTTACAGACGGTAAGATGTAAATTATTGATAATTTTGACTTGCAAAACAGAGTAATGGAAGGTTAATGTTGCAGATAACTATCAATAATTACATCAGATTTCAAACATCTGTGCAAGGACAAGGTCATAGGATAGCGATTTTAATTTGGGGGAGAAGCAGGTAAGAACTTCCAGGCATAGATGTTCAGAAGTGAATAATCTATGAAAAGAAATAGACTTATTAGACAAGAAATTTATTTTTCATTAACTATTTTAAACACTATAGGATTTTTTTCCTTTGTTGTTGTTGTTGTTGTTTTCATTGCCTTTTTTTTCTTTTCCTATACCTTATAAGGTAGTATAGAAAATAAGGAAGATCAGTCATTTATTTCTAAATAAAAACATGAATTTGTTTAGTTCTGTACCCCATTTTTAAATAGGGTTATTTGGTTCTCTGGAGTCTAACCTCTTGAGTTCTTTGTATATATTGGATATTAGCCCTCTAATGGATATAGGGTTGGTAAAGATCTTTTCCCAATCTGTAGGTTGCTGTTTTGTCCTGTTGACAGTGTTCTTTGCCTTACAGAATCTTTTCAATTTTATGAGATCCCATTTGTGTATAGTTGACCTTAGAGCCTGAGCCACTGGCATTCTGTTTAGGAAAATTTCTCCTGTTATATGCTCGAGGATCTTCCCCACTTTTTTTTCTATTAGATTCAGTATATCAAATTTTATGTGCAGGTCCTTGATCCACTTGGACTTGAGCTTTGTACAAGGAGAGAAGAATGGATCAATTTGCATTCTTCTACATGCTGCCCACCACTTGAGCCAGCATCATTTGTTGAATATTCTGACTTTTCCTGACTGGATGGTTTTGGTTTCTTTGTCAAAGATCAGTTGACCATAGGTGTATGGGTTTAATTCTGGGTCTTCAATTCTATTCCATTGATCTACCTGTCTTTCTCAGGGAAATAGATGGAACTTGAAAATATCCTGAATGAGGTAACCAAATCACAAAAGAATACACATGGTATGTACTCACTGATAAGTGGATATTAGGAAAAAAGTTCGGAATACCCACGATACAACTCACAGACTATATGAAGCTCAAGAAGAAGGAAGACCAAAGTGTGGATGCTTCAGTCCTACTTAGAAGGAGGACCAAAATAACCACAGGAGTTAGAAAGAAGGACCTAGGAGGGAGAAAGTAGGGGAAGGGCAAAAGGGGAACAGGATCAGGTGTGGGAGGGGACAGGGGAGCAGTACAGAGGGTCAGGAAATTGAACAGAAGTATGTAGCAGTAGGGGAGGAGGAACTAGGGGTAGCCACTAGAAAGTCCCAGATGCCAGGATAGCAAGAGGCTCCTAGGACCCAACGGGAATGACATTAGCAGAAATACCCAACAAAAGGGAGATAGAACCTGTAGAGACCATATCCCGAGGTTAGGCATGGCCACCAGTTGAGGGATGGGGCCACCCACCAATCTCAAAAATATTAACCCAGAATTGTTCCTGTCTAAAGGAAATGCAGGGACAAAGAGTGTAGCAGAGACTGAAGGAAAGACCATCCAGAGACTGCCCCACCTAGGGATCCATCCCATCTGCAGATACCAAACCCAGACACTATTGCTGATTCCAAGAAGTGCTTGCTGACAGGAGCCTCTTGTAGCTGTCCCCTAAGATGCCCTGCCAGAGCCTGACCAATATACATGGAGATGCTAGCAATCAACCATCGGAGGATGGGGACCCCAATGGAGGAGTTAGGGAAAGAACTGAAGGAGCTGAAGGAATTTGCAACTCCATAGGAAGAACAACAATATCAGCCAACCAGACCACCTAGTGCTACCAACCAAAGAGTATATATGGAGGGACCCATGGCTCCAGCTGCACATGTAGCAGAGGATTGCCTTTTCTGGCCTCAATGGGAGGGGAGGCCCTTGGTCCTATGGAAGCTTGATGTCCCAGTGTAGGGGAATGCTAGGGTGGTGAGGTGGGATTGGTTGGGTGGAGGAGCACTCTCATAGAAGCAGGGGGAATGGGGGATGGGAAAGGAGGTTTGCAGAGGGGAAACTAGGAAGGTGGATATCATTTGAAATGTAAATAAATAAAAAAAAAACAATAAGAAAAAGGCATAAATTTGGTCTGGATGCTCAAGGCAAAGCTATACAAAGTAAGCTTAAGTCCATCACTCCAAAACTTGGAGCTGAATTTGACTGATCTCGATCTCTACCCTTAATTAGTGTAAAATTAATATTTATTATTAAATATAACCAATATGAGCTACCCCAAAACAAAAAAAGGCTTCTATACTTGGTGTCTTATTTATGTGTTTCTCTAGAACATCTAATATTGCTGGCACCTGAAAATTTTTATTTAAATTTCTAAGTCACCTAAATTGCCCTAGAAATTTCATGTGTTTTTTTTAAAGCCTCCCTTATATTTGAGAGACAGACTGAATATTGCTTTCTAGCCCCCCCTGCACCCCGCACTCCCATTATTAACTGCACCACACAGGTACCAAGAGCAGTTTGATAGCAAGAAGGAGATAGACTGTGCAATGGGGCCAAACACAGCCGAGGGGCAGGAAAACAGCCTCTTATGCATCAGCACAGAGACACATAAAATTAAATTTGTCCTGAACCAGATACAAGTTAATTAACTTAGGAATCATGGGGCTCCTTTCCAAAGAGAAGAAGGGACAGAGAGGGGAACATACAGGGAACACTGGGGGACAATAGTGCTTTGGGATAAATTATGTTGTGCATCCTAATGCAAAAGTGAGTATTGTTAAACTCTATTGCTCAAGTCTAGCTATAAGAGCCTTAATTTTCCTTTAAAAGATGACTTCTATAGCTTTACTGCCAACTATAGATGCCCATTAAAATATGCTTCGTTTTTTAAACCACGGATATTGAATTCAAGTAGATCTTACCTCTTATCCTGATAAAAGTATCCATATTTCATGGTATAAAATTTGTCATCAACATTTTTAATAGTTTATGGAAAGAAGTTAACTCTTTCTTAGATGTCTGGAGATTCTAGCTAACATGGACACTGCAAACCTAGACCAGAAACCGAAAGAACCTAGTTCTAATTGCACCGGACCTGCTCCTGCAGTTGTTATAATGAAATTCAGTTACGAGAAGCTAATTTTTGTCATCAATAAAGTTTGCTTTATCTGCTTAAAGAATAAGAATGGTAAACAACAATCCTATATATACTATTATATATAGGTAAGCTATTACCTATTTCTAATCAGAAGACTGTGAGAACCAAAGTTCCCTGGAGAAGTGCCTTGAAATTCATTTTCATGTAACATATAATATGAAATCCCAAATAACCAGATGGATATAAAAATTATGCAAGATCTAGAAAAAAGTATTTAATCATGGTGGGAAGCAATACATTTCTGGATATGACTTCACCCTGTTAATTGCTTTACTTTACAGAGAATGCAGTACAAGGAAATCCATAGTTAGTTTCTCATCAGTGCTTCTCTTACTAGGCAACTCCAGTTCCTAGGGGTTATTGCCTTAATTTGTAGATAGCACAACAGTGGGTTGAAGTAATAGAGTGGATGCTCCTCATTCAAACTGGGGCAGATGTCCAATCAGAGTAAGCATAGGTCATAACAACAAATAATCTATCTCCCCTTTTGATCTCTGAAAATATGAAAACCAAATTATTCAGGGGAAGACAGGGCCATTCTACTGGCTCTTCACTTTTTCGAGACTTTAAAAAAAATAATGTTGAAAATAAAATGAGTAAAGAATATCAGCAGCAAACCTACTCAGGAGAGATTGTTTTACATTTTCTCTGCACTTTTCCTACAAAATTCTCAGCAGCTTTCAGAACTCCATAAAATTTTATTCAGCTCCTTAATCCACTCCGCAAATAAGGAGAATTCTTCCCTATTCAAGAGCTAGAGTTGGCTACAGGATTCATTTTTGTCCATGGTACTTCAATCTGAAGGCCTTACTACTTTCTCTTATCCAAATATCCCAGCAGGCACACTTATGTATTATGGGCCACAAATTACATGCAGACTTCAAGGCATATGCAGCTAGCCAAGGAGGTCCCATTACTTTGTAGTTTGTGCAGTTATCCCATAGCTGGGCTTGTTTCTCTTTAAATACCAAAATGAGCTTTTATAAAGAAATTGATTTCAAGATGTGTCTACTGAAAGTAAAGTAGCAATGATTAAAATATCATTGAGCAGGAGGAAGCAATGGCTTGAAATAGGCAGTTCACATAAGGTAGAGCAGAAAGTTGGGAAAGAAGGGCTGGAAAGGCTGTGGTCTGGGTACCAGAAAGTCTTTTCCCCAGGCTCAAATTGTCCAAAAACCGGATGTTAGATGTGGGCACTTTATCTTGTCAGTTTCCTTGACTAGGAAAAGGTGTGATTGAATAGGGTATATTTCAAGATTTCTATCTGTCACATCTGGAGAATTCTTGCAGTTGAAGCTTTTTAGAGGAATTGATCTCTGGGGAGAAATGACATTGATACTATTGGGTCCCTGCAGAGCTCTTTTGGTGGATTCATTTTTAAAGGTTTGAGTAGTTTCAGTGCAATGATCAGCAGGCTTCACTAAGCACAGGAACATCTTAAAAGTAGTATTGCCTACAATCCTCACTGATGACTGACTGAGCAGGCTTTTATAGTCTTGAATACTTATGATTGCTGAATTCCTTCAAGAAACTCTACAGCAGGTGTGGGATGTAACACCATGCCAGGTAGTTTGGTAAGGTAGAGCAGGTCGACACTTAGGCGTAGGTGACTCCCAACTCCCTGCCGGACTCCTGACTTGGAACACATGCCATGTTTCTCACATAAAAGAAATGTGTCCTATCATTGTGTAGGTGCAAAGCAGAGTTCTCCATGCTAATGAGGAATCTAGAGGCCGAGAGGACTTAGCTAATAAGCTTCCCTTCCCAGACATCCCTCCCTGCAAGAGATTTTTAATCTCAGGCACACCTGAGAAGCTGGCTATGGTTTTACTCATCCATTTTCCACCATGAAAATAAACTGGAACCATGGACTGTCTCTTTCAAGATCCGCCATGAGGAGCCTGGGGAAGGCCTTTGTCTACAGAGCTTCAACTTTACCCTCCTATAGAAAGCCTCTCTGCACTCCCAACCACAGCTGCCACCAAGCCTGCCTCCAACAAGTCAAGGGTAACAATCACTTGCTGGGACAAGCCTCCCCCTTACCCCACCCTGACCCTTCCCAGGCGGCTCTCCCACATCTCAGACAGAGCTTTCCAATGCTGGAGCAGTGTCTCAGTGCTTCAGTACAGCCTGGTCCCTGACCAGGTGGCAGTGTGGGATAAACGCAGTCAAACTCCCAGGGGTGGAACAGATGCAGACAGACAAGCAGATCCTTCATGGACGTCATCTTAGACCAGACTTTGACCCAGTCGCTTGAAAGAACTAAGCAATTTCTCTAAGATACCACTTAATGTTGAGAAGCTGCTTCAGGAGGATGTTGAATCACAATGATCAGTTCAAATACAAATGTCTGGCTACAAAAGAACAAATTTGGTGTATATTGGGAGAACTCAATTTGAAGGCCACATATTATTTCTAAGTCATTCCTTTCTTTCTTTTACTAAAAATTCTTTACACTCATCTTCCTTGTAGAATCTCACCTTTAGTTACTATACACCACGAACACTTATTAAAACACCAAGATGGATGTGCTTAATATTTTTTCTGTCAAAAATTCCTATTCTATAATTCTTATTGACCTTTAAGATCAAAGCAATATAGAAATTTCTATAGTACAAACACTTAGTATTGTCAAAGCATATAAAACTGGATATTGGAAAAGAATATGCAAATATTAATAGTCATTTCTACAGTATGCCTTATGGGGTTAACTTTCTGCGTATTTCTATAAGTCTTCTTTGTTTTTAACAAAAGCTATTAGGTTCTACCATGATGATCTCTCAGAAAGAGAACAAAGGAAAATGAGAGGAAAGAAAGTAGGGAAAGGAAGGAGAACAAAAAAGAAAGATGTGGAGATGGCATGTGTGCTGTGGTGAGAGTGACAGGGCTCTGAGCAGGGGAGGGTGCCAGGAAGAAAGCAGAGAGGAGGAGGGTGTGGAGAAAGAGCTCGGGAAAAGGAGGCATGTAAGGAAAATTATAAGCAGAAAGGAGAGATGGCAAGAAGGAAAGAAAGAGGGAGAAAGGCAAGAAGTGGGAGAATGGAAGGGAGGGAGGAAGGGGAAAGCAGAGAGACATGCGTAGAAAGCAGAGAGATGAAGAGGAACAACTATGTAGTAAGGGCTCCAACAACAACATCATTCTAAGCTGGGAAGTTACAGGTCCCTGTTTTGGTATGGCCCCCTGAGCTACTACATGAAGATAGGTGAGCCCCCTTTGCAGGACCAAAGGATAACCTAACATACACATAATAAGAAAATGTGGTCTCTTTGGGGGTGATTTGCTTGAATAGTGCACAATTTGACTGTATGGTGATAACATTGGAATTGTGATTGGTAACCATGTAAGCTGCCAGGAATTGAGTGAAATACATCATCATCAGCATATCTAAAGTAACAGGATTAGACAGAAAATATCACAGTTTATTATACATAGCTATTACTTTGTAAGGTTTTGTAAGTTGATTTGGTTCTATTTCTATACATAGATACACACATATGTATATATTCATATATGTGTATGTATATATGTATACATATACATATATACTTGATCAAATTTATATATATAGGCATACACACACAAACACACACACATATATGTATGTATATGCATATATATTGATCACTATTGAGGTCAGAAAAATTTTGAAGCTATTCCTAGTCCCTTGGAAGTCATGAGTACCCCATGAAGAACAAAAGGCCAGACTAGATTCACATATTAGGAAAACAGATCACTTTTGCCATGTGATGAGCAAGGATAAGGGTTTCTGCCCAGTGTGTGCTACAATCCACGGAGATAT
>JADRCD010154549.1:0-11238 GCA_019843815.1 Montemys delectorum | reverse complement strand
CTCTCTCTCTCTCTCTCTCTCTCTCTCTCTCTCTCTCTCTCTGGATGTCTGTCTGTCTCTCTCTCTCTCTTTCCCTCTCCTCCTCCCCCTTCCCCTCCCCTCTCCTTCTCTCTCCCTATCTTCCTCTCTCTCACTACATTATTTGTATATAAGTATACATTACCAACTATAATTCAGCCATATATAAAAAAATATATACACCATGACCAAGTAGAGTTCATTCCAGAATGCAAGGCTGGTTCAATATTTTGTTTTTAAAAGTTAATTTTTAAAAAGTGTCATCCTGCAACAAAAAAACATTTAACAAAATTTAGCATCTATCTGTGGCAAAGACTCCCATAAAAATAAAATGGAAATTTCCTCAACTTAATATCTACCAGGAAACCCATCAACCTGCAGTCATTCCAGTGAAGGACAGGTGTTTTCCTGGAAAAGCCTGTACCCACAGGGGGAGGTGAAGGTGTCATCTGTCATGCTGCTGCCGCCGAGCACAGCACCAGGCACTCCCATGAGTGCAACATGGTAAAAAAAAAAAATTAAAACTTATCTATAAGTAAGCTATCCTGCTTCTTAATTATAGATCACCACAAGGAGTCTAGAAAATCAAGAATCCTCCAGAAATAATACATTGAGACATAGAGATCACAGATTTTAAGATGAACACTCAGAGCCAGCAAGATGGCTCAACAGAGAAGGGTGCTTGCTGCCAAGCCTCAGGACCTGAGTTCAACCCCTGAGTCCTGAATGGTGGAGGGAGAGGAGTGACTCCCCAGGTTGACCTCCACATGCACACCACCAATACACACATACAATTAATAACTAAATCTAAAAACACAAGATGAGCATATAAATACCAATACCACCTCTAAACGACACAATGCTACACAGTTTTTCCAAAAAACGAAACAGAAAAACAAGAAATGCTTAAGGGGACAGACAGCAAGATGGCTCAGCAGGTAAAGGTGCTTTGCTGCCAAATCTCAGGACCTGAGTTCAACCTCTGGGTTCTTCATGATGGAAGGAGAGAACTGATTTCCCCCCGAGTGATCACTTACTTCCACAATGCACACCTATCTCACCCAATATGTACTAAACAGATAAATGTAAACAATGAATTCTTAGGTATGAATACAATAAAAACATGTCTAGGAGGTGTACTCTGACACTACACAATGATGAAAGAAACCACATATCTACTTTTAAAGGTTTATTTTTACTTTATGTGTATGTTATGTTCTGCTTACATGTATGTATGCATTCCATGTGTGTACAGTGTCCTCAGACGTCAGAAGGGGGCATCAGATCCCCTGGAACTGGAGATAGAGACAGTTGTGATCCATCATGTGAGTGCTGGGAATTAAACCTAGGTCCTCTGCAAGAGCAGCCAGTGCTCTTAACTGCTGAGCCTAGCTCTCTAGCTTGCCTAGCACAATGGGATCCTAGGGCTAGATCATTAGCTTACAGAAATATACACATGTACACACACACACACACACACACACACACATGCACATATATGCTACTGCAAAAGGAAAAGAAATACCCAGTTTCAAGCTTTATTATTCAAGTAATTACTACAGTAGTCAAGTATGGCTGGTTCTGTTGGAGAGACAGAGACATAATCGTAGACCTAAGATAAATCCCAGGACAGGGAACAAAGGCCCATGTGCACATATACAGATGCACAGGAACGTTGAGCATGTGCACACACACACACACACACACACACACACACACACACATGTGCACACACACACACACACACAGCTGGTTCCCAGGCCATAGACAGTTCAGTGAGATAGGGTCAATTACAGCCAACAATGCTGGAAAAGTTACATATCCACAGGAAAAACAAGTGTCAAACAGAATTTTATGAAAATGTTTGATGGGCTTTCGTGAAACCATGAAGCTTTCAGTAAAACTAGGAAGAATTCTTCAGGGTGCAGATGAGGCAGTACCTGCTTGAACTCCTGCAAACAGTGCAGTGCAAGGATGCAAAGGCCTAGGCAGAACTCCAGGGAGATCAAAGCCTCCCCCTCCTGACAGCCCTGATGAAGGGACAAAGACACAAACCACACTGAACATTTGCAAACCACACACTTGACTCCAGAGTGCTCAATGCTCATCAGGGAAACCCCAAACAAGCCAGGTCAGAACAAAGGAAACAGGGGAATGTTTAACAAAGGAAGACATAGAGATCTATAAGCCCATGAGGCTGTTCATCCCAGCCATCAAAGGTACAAATGCCACACCTGGGAAGGTTAGGGCTGGAGCCAGGATCAGCATCAGAGACACCTGCACAGTATGGGATGGGACCGGCTCCGTCAGATACGTCAGATACATGATGGAGTATTATTCAGCCATAATGAAAGATGACATATTCTTCGTAGGAGAAAAGAGATGTGACTGGATATCATATGAAGTTAAACAGGCCAGGCCTAGAAAGACACCGGCTTGTTTTTCTCTCACAAGAGAACCCTAAAAAGATTCTCGGAGAAAATGAAGGAGAAAATGGAAAGCAGAAGAGGAAAGGGATGTGTGTGTGTGTGTGTGGGGATATGGTTAACCCCACTGAATGAGGCTATGAAGCCCATCACTCACTATGAATATAGACTGATAAAATGTCCTTACAGCCAAAACACTAAGTAAAATCAGCCATGACCCTACTCCTACCAGGACAGCTAAAATACAAAAGATTAGTGCTGTCTGTTTTCAAGAAGGTGGAAGAACTGGATGGAATTGGATCATGTAGGCATTGCTGGTGAGGAAATTAAATGGTTTCTCTCTATTTTTAATTTAAATTTGATTTGGAATTTAGGTGGGAGTTTTTGATTATTTGTTTGCTTACTTGATTTTAAACACATTTTTTAAATTTACTTTTATTTTACGTGTATGGGTGTTTTGTCTGCATGTATCTCTGCACACCACATCCATGGAGGCCAGAAAAGGGCATCAGATCCCCTGAAACTGGAGTTAGACATTGTTGTGAGCTGCCATGTGGGTGCTGAGAACTGAACCCATGTTCTCTGTAAGAGTAGTCTGTGCTCTTAGCCACTGAGCCATCTCCCCAGCTCCCCTTGCTTGCTTTGAGGTTGGGGTCTCATGTATCACAGACTGGCCTCAAAATCACCATGTAGCAGAGGATGACTTAGAATTCTTGACTGCTCCTGCATCCACCTCCTCAATGCTGAGATTACAGATGTGCGCTTCAAGCAGAGTTGTGTTGCCTCTGACACTCAAACAAAACATGGGGGATTTGCCACAGCAGTGCTCTGGGCTGTGTACACAAAGAGGAAGACGCAGGCCAGGGACACAACTCTGAGGCAGAATGTCTGACTAGCAACAGATAAATGCCCAACACCAAAAATTGCTGCTAGAAAAATCTTAGCTCAGTGGCAACATAGCTTTCTATCCAACTGGTATAGAAAAAGAAAGGCAAACG
This sequence comes from Montemys delectorum, assembly GCA_019843815.1. Taxonomy (NCBI): domain Eukaryota; kingdom Metazoa; phylum Chordata; class Mammalia; order Rodentia; family Muridae; genus Montemys; species Montemys delectorum. The sequence continues at coordinate 7,796 of JADRCD010154549.1, read as the reverse complement.
GAGGTCAAGGGTGCAGCAGGAAGAGAAACAATACAATCGCAGCAAACCCATCCAGTTGAGATCAGAAAAGCCACAGAGGATCAAGGAGGGCAAAGGTACTTATTTGAAGAGTGTGACAGCAGGCAAACCTTTGTCTACTGACGGAAAGTACAAGGTCTAGGATGTCCAGTGATAGAAAAAAGGAAGAATGGTACTCTAAACTGACCACATTAGGAAAGGGAGGGATTGAGGAGAGAGGAGGGAGGCTGAGCAATTTCAAATGGACACAATCCGGACAGGTCTTAGGTCAGCAGAAACTGGACCAATAATTTGAAAAATCTTACAAAGAGAACTTGAGGCCGAGGTGGCTTCTCAGCAAATGCTAAGCACTGGGGAAAAAAAACAAAAAACAAAAAAACTCAGGCCGATTCCTCAGTCTTCCCCAGAATGGAAATGAACACTTCCCAACTCATCTCCAGAGGCCAGTACCATCCTGGTACCAAACCCAATCCCACAAGAAACCTGCAGGCCCAGTGTCATCTCCTCTGCAGAAGCTGAGGAGATCCCAGCTATTCAGGAGCAGCAGATTTCAGGGGACAGTGAAGCCTGGAGAGCAACGTCAATCCCAAGAGGGAAGTGTCCAGGACCCAGTCAGTGTTATGTACCACACTAATTAAATAAATGGCAAAGGGATGTTTACCATCTCCAGAGCAATAGAACAAACATTTAACCAGATCTAACACCCAATGGACTTCCTCAGCCCACTACAGGGTTATTGCAAAACCAAGCCCACAGTGAGAGATGACACCACCCCCAGAATCAGGATCAACCAATGCCTACTCTCAACACTGCTCTCCCCCCTCCCCTGGAGGTCTGCAAGGCAAAGGTGGCAAAGAAATGGAATAACATACAGAGAAAGGAAAAGCTCGTGGGTCCCCAGCTACTGGTAATCATGGCTGCTAGGAGAGGAGACACTGTTTTCAGAGTGTTGGCCTTGTTGGATTCCCATGTTCCTGCAGACAGCCCCATGCCTGGACCCACACAGACACCCTGTTTAAATTCAGTGGGCCACAAAACAAAACCAAAGACATGAAGGTGGGAGAGAAACATCCTGAGGAGCAGGGACTAAGGGGCTGGGATGGGGATAAGGTACACTGAGAAGGTATGACTGGATAGATTATGTACATGTGTGAAACTGGCAAAGAACAGATTCAAATATGATTTTTTAAAAGGGTGGGTATTCAGGCAAGCCTCAGATGATAGCCAGTCTAGTGCTATGGGGCCCAGGCAAGCAGACTGTGCCTAAGACAAGCTGTAGCCCAGTGTCATATGGCCCAAGTAGATAGAGCAAGCCCAAGACGACTCCTAAATGCCACCTAAGGCTATTGTGAGGTCCTGACCTGTGCTGCTGCTAAGGACAATGTCTGGGTCTGTGGCTCTGCAGCAGCAGGGTCTGTTACCACCAAAGGTGATATGGATATCCCTAGTCTGGACTGCCTCCTGGGGCCATGTTGATTTCAGAGGGGTATGCAGAGCCTGGTTATTATAGGGGAGCAGTCCACTGGGGTCATGATAGCAGGAGAGCTGGCCCTGCCCCTCAGCAGCTTTAGCACTCAGGAGACTGGGCCTTGCACCTCACCTGGGCAGCACAATAGAGCTGACCCTGCTGGTAGGGATTCGGGTGAGCCAGCCCTGAGGATGTGAGCATGGGAGAGCTGGCCTCACCTTTGGTCTTCCCAGTTGTGGCATGGGCAAGGGAGAGATGCCTCCCTCATCCCTTACCACCTATAGTAGGTGGGAGAGTTGGCTCTGCCCCTCACCAGCTGCAGCACTTGGGATAGTGGGCCCTGCACCTCTCCTGGATAGCAAATAGAGCTGATCCTGGTTATGAGGAATGCTGGGGATGTGAGGATGTAGAAGAGGGAGATACAGATGAGCCATCCCAAGGGTGTGAAAGCAGAGCTGGAAAGCTGGGTTTGCCCCTTGCTGGCTGCAGTACTGGATGAGCTTGCCAAGGCAGTGCTGGAGCACTCTCCCCCTGGTGGTATGAGTATAGGACAGCTAGCAAGCTAACCAGCTCAGCTACCACCCAAGCCCAGATTCAAGATTTTGAGTTGGCCCACCCCAACATCATTGATGAACTGTTAGAGTGCATGAAGGAGTTGGTCCTATAGTTCCAAAGCTGCAGGACTTCCATGGCACAGGACAAAAACAGGATATTTGAGAAGAGTGAGTATTCAGTATTGATAGCTTAAGAGAAGCCAGAGAGCTAGAACCAGACTCATTGAAGTGGCTATTTGCAAGTGAAGATGTGTGGTCAAAAGGGTGTATTGTGTGGGATTACAAAAGGGTACAAATGAGTGCAATTGGGTGCATAATGTTGATAGATATTCTATGTAGGCCTCAGTCATAAGTATGTGTCTATAGAATTTATAATATGATTATGCCTTTGAGAAGAAAGTCCCAGGGATAGAGAGATGGCTTAGCAGTTAAGTGCACTTGCTACTCTTCCAGAAGACCAGGATTCAGTTCCCAGAACCCACATGGTAACTCACAACCATCCATGACTCTAGTTCCAGGGGATCTGATGACCTCTTATGCCCTCACAGGCATGCACATAGTACAAACACATACATGCAGATAAATGTTCTTTGCATAAAATAAAATAAATAAATTTAAAGAAAAATGAAGAAAGACCCGGGGCTGGAGAATTGGCCCAACAGTTACAAATGCTTACTACTCTTACTATTCTATATTGCACATGGCCTTAGCGTCTTAGGGAAGGACTAAGGGATAGATATTGGAAGGACTAGGAAGAAGGCACCATCTACGTGGCCATCTACAGCTGTGCAGAAGTCATCGTCCATGTTGGGCACAGACTCTGTAACATGGCTGCTTTAGAGTCCTCAATGCTCCTGTAAATAAACCTAATAAATTCATGGTTTCCCAAGGGTAAATTTTGGTAGAATTGAACTTTGGCTTGTCATTGGGACTTTGGGGGCAGCAGATAGATGTTGCCTAGTCTTGCAACATCCACCTTGACTATATTTGAGAACTGCCAAGTTGTTCTGCTTGCATTTTCTAGACAGCCAGAGGCTCCATCAGGCCTCCTCCATTCTGCAGCCTGGAAAGTGTCCCTCCTTCCCCCATCAGTCTAGACTCTGGAACCCTTTCTTCAGATAGGACCACTTAGTGACCTTCTAAAGCCCCTGTAGTGGCTATTCCTGGTTGTCAACTTGACTATATCTGAAATGAACTACAATCCAGAATTAGAAGGCTCACCTGTGGGGGCTGGCGAGATGGCTCAGCGGGTAAGAGCACCGACTGCTCTTCTGAAGGTCCTGAGTTCAAATCCCAGCAACCACATGGTTGCTCACAACCACCTGTAATGAGATCTGACGCCCTCTTCTGGTGTGTCTGAAGACAGCTACAGTGTACTTATTTATAATAAATAAATCTTTTAAAAAAAAAAAAAAAAAAAAGAAGGCTCACCTGTGGCCCTAATCTGGAGGCTGAGAAATACAAGTTTCCGACCTGAATCTTGGCGTGGAGACCTTGAGGAATAGTGTCTATGAATCCCAGAGGATTAAGATAGAAAGATCTATGAGTTCAAGATCATCTGGGATTAAAGGTGTGGTGGCATAGTGGCTATGAATCCTAGAAGATTAAGACTGGAAGATCTATGAGTTTAAGCAAGGTCATCTGGGGTTAAAGGTGTGGTGGCACACACCTTTAACCTGGGCCACACTTTTTGCTGGAGACCCATATAAGGACACTGGAAGAAGGAAGGCTCTTCCTGCTTCGCCAGCTTGCCTTGTGGGACTGAGCAACTGCTGGATCCTTGGGCTTCCATTCACAGCTGCTGCCGGCCGTTGTTGGGAGTTGATTGTTGGGAGTTGGACTACAGACTGTAAGTCATCAATAAATTCCTTTACTATATAGAAACTACCAGAAGTTCTGTGACTCTAGAGAACCCCGACTGATACAGCCCCCAACCAGATTTCAAGTACCTCTTAAATGGCGAGAAGTTATTGTTCACTTGGTGTTCTAGTTTGCTTCCTGTTACTGTGATACAAAAACTGACAGCAACTTGGAGTCAGAAGGGTTTATTTAGCTCGCAGCTTACAGTTAGTTCATCATGAAGCTAAGTGAGGACCGGAACTCAACAAGGCAGGAACCTGAAAGCAGGAACTGAAGCAGAGGCCATGGGGGGAGGTTGCTTATTGGCTTGCTCCTCTTAGCTTCTTCAGTCTGCTTTCTTATAGAGCCCTGAACCACCTGCTCAGGTGTGGTACCTCCCTCAGTGGGCAGGCCCTCCCTCAGTGGGCAGGGCCCTCCCCACATTAATCAAGAAAGTCCCCCACAGACTTGCCACAGGTCAATCTGATGAAAGTCATTCGTGGATCAATGTTTCTTCTTCCCAGGTGTGTCAAATGGACAACAAAAACTATGACAGTTATGTTGAGTCTACAAGATGGCTCAGAGTGTAAAGTACCTGCCACCGAGTGGAATAATCTGAGTTTGATCCCCAGGACCCACATGGTAGAATACAAAGCACCAACTCCAGCAAGCTGTCCTCTGACCTCCACATGTGTGCATTTATGCACGCACGCATGCAAGCACACATGCAAATTACTAAGTATAATAAAATTTTTTATTTTACTTATTTATTTATTTTAAAAAAATAGATTTCCTTTGTTTGGAATTACTATATTGTGGGAAATATTTGTTACTAGCTAATAACTTTATTACTATTATAAAAATATGGTAATAAATACTTTAACTTTTCTTTTACAATTTCCTTTTTAACTCTTTGGCAAGACCAGCATGGAACTCAGGGCCTTGAGGGCACTGTGCCGCTGGGCTGTACCTGCCACTACCTTTCTTTTTCCAGTGGTGGGAATTTAACTCAGGCCTTGCCCATGCTAAGCAAGCACTCTATCACTAGGCCATACTCCCAGCCCTCTCCTATTCCTGAGAGGACTATCAGTAGACAGATATAAAGACGCACTCTCTGGTCCCCTGAATCCTGTTGTAGGAGGCCAAAAAGGCCCCAAAGACTCCAAGCCCCTTGGCCCTAAGTTTAAGAATCCTTCAAATGAGAAACTGAAAAGCAAGCCAGCCTGTCTCCCCAAGAAATGACCTGCACTAATGAACACTGACAGGTGGCTCCTCATGATGAAGTGTTGGCTGCCTGGCCCCATGCCAACCATTGGACCTTTATCAGATTCAGTGTTCTCGGCCTCCCTCAACTCCCCCAGAAGATGGAAGGTGTCATGGAGCCTGTCTTCTCCGGGCTGGGATGAAGATAATGCAGTACTGAACAACCAAGAGCTCCCCACACAATATCATGATTACTTTCCCTGTCTGGCCACTGTGAGGGCCCAGAAAAGAGAGAGAGCTGAAGGAGACAACCTGGAGGGCTCCTTTGACCTGAGATGACCCTATCTGCCCTAACAAGCAGGTTGGAGAGGGCAGCACCCTGTGAACCTAGTCTGCAAGAGTTAATATTGTCAGCTTGACAGTATCTAGAATCACCTAGCATGCCTGTGAGAGAGTTTCACAGTTAGGTTAACAGAGATGGGAGGACCCGCCCTGAGTGTTGGTAACACCATTCCATGGGCTAGGGTCCTGCACTGAACAGAAATGAGAGAAGGAGATGAGCACCAGTGTTGAGAGAATATCTTGTGTATTGTATGGCTGCATCACCTGTCGATTAAAAAGGCTTAGACAGGAAATGGGAAGTAGAACATCTGGGAGGCAGAAAGAATTCTAAGATAGAGCCAGGTGCGGGAACATTCTCCAGGAAGATGTGACCAGACAGACACATAGCACCTGAGCACAGGTAACCAGCTACATGGCAGAATGTACATTAGAATAAGTGGGTTATTTTAGTTATGATCTAATAAGAGAAAGGCCTAGGAATATGGCCAAGATATTTGTAAATATATATTTGAGTTTGAGTCTTATTTCTGAGCATAGGGCTGGGAGGAAGAAAAGGGGCTTGACTTCTGCACACCAGTGCTCATCTGTCCGCTTCCTGGCTGTGGATGTGATGTGAACAGCCGCCTCATGCTCCTGCCTCCGTGCCTTCTCTGCTGTGATACGCTGCATCCTCACACTGTGGGCCTTCAGTTGCTTCTGTTCAGAGTTTGTCTCAGCAACAAGAGAATTAGCTAACACGGTGTCCTAATTAACTCTGCCCAGGATGAACTAAGGATGAAGCTGCGCCCACAGGAAGCCATCTCCCTCTTCCTGAAGCCAAACTGGAAGCCATTATACGTGTTGCAGCCTCAGGGGCAAGTGGCCCCAGCACTTTGAAATACACATCTCAACCCCTTCACCTAAACTCTTCTACCAATCCCAAACCTTGTCAAAAGCAAGTAATCTCAAAAGGAACAGAACAGATAAAAGAAGGGTACAGCCCAAGCAAGACAGAAAACTTACAGCCACCCAGCATGAGCCACTTAAGGCCTCCTGGCCAAGACACTCCCCAACAAGACTCCCAAAGAATAGAACAAACAAAAGGAAGGTGTTTCTGTTGCTTTGGCAATGGGCTGCCTCTGAATTATAGACACCAGTGGGGAAATACAGAGAGGGTTTCTACCTCTCTCCTCAAGAAGCTCTAGAAACAGGAGTGAGGCATTTGTCCTTGTGTGTAGAAAATTATTAACAACAAAACCAGGCCCCCAGTAAGACTCCAGAAATGTCTCTCTCAGCTGCTTGTGGACTCTGGGTTTGTTCACTGTTTACCCACGGCCATTCACCCCCATGCCCTCCTGCTCCCAGCTTCAGTAAACATCCTGGAAATGCCAACCTGAGTTGCACAAGGTCTATGCCTCCTGTGGGGGATACCGGTCACTCCCTGGGCCAGAGTGTTTAGCTGCTGGGTCTCCAAGGCTTCTGAAGCCAAGTGTTGTTAAAATTCCTCCCTTAGGGGAAGATGTGAACAATGTCTACTTTCTTAAGGTCCTAAGGACAAACCAAAGTTGAAGTCTACCAAAGTATACCCTGAGGAACCAACCGGGGTCACTGACACAGAATAGGGAAGGGGTTATTGGCAGGAGCATGAAGGATCTCAGGATAATCACACTGGAAAGTCTTCACCCAGCAAGGATGGTAGCTTCCCCACAGCTGTGCAGATGAAGCCCCCTTTCCCTAGCCTCCCTTGACCAATATACTCTAGCTCCTGCCCAAGATACCAAGGCACCTGCAATTATTAAGGCAGAATTGCCTAGGGGGAGTAACCAAATTATTCAAACAAAGATCCGGTGGCCCTCATCCCCCTCTGTGGTGGTTTTAAATAAAAATGGCTCCCATAGGGAGTGGCACTACTGAGGGGTGTGGCCTTATTGGAGTAGGTGTGACCTTGTTGAAAGAAGTGTGTCATTGGAAGTGGACTTTGAAGTTTCAGAAGTTCAAGCCAGGCCCAGTGTCACTCTCTCTTCCTGCTGCCTATTGATCTGGATGTAGAACTCTCTCAGCTACCTCTCCAGCACCATGTCTGCCTGCACACTTCCTGTCATAATAATAAGGGACTAACTCTCTGAACTATAAGCCAGCTTTCCTTTATAAGAGTTGCCATGGTCATGGTGTCTTCACAGCAATAGAAATCCTAAGACACATTCCTTCTAAGCAGGAATGTCTACAGTCGGCAGGCCCCATCCTGATGAGGATAGCCGGCATAGCTGATCTCATGAAGATGGAGGCAAGCTGGCTGGGAGGAAGAGCAGCAGCTGAAACGGTTCACTGGCTTCTTATTGTTGAGTGACATTTGAGAGAGATGGAGTCTGGAGTCTGGATGCCTGGCACTTCAT